>APFE030234839.1:0-12491 GCA_000404065.3 Pinus taeda | reverse complement strand
AATAATAAATATCTAATTAATTTATTAAACTCAAACTATGAATAGTGTTTACATGTGCTTACCTGTGGTAGAAGTAGGCTTACCGCAACAAGGTTTTGGGGACGACTCTCCACCCAACCATAGGCTCAATTGCGCAAGGATTTGCTACAACTGGCCACCCTCGAGCCCTCAATCAACGTACTACTGCCAGTGACTCCTAAGTCATAGAACACCATTCTCCCAAGAGAATGGAAGATAGAATCTCAAAATGATGGAATGCAGGAATGCCTCTCATCTTCCTCACCATCTATTAAATAGAACAAACATTGGATGGGAACCACATGCACACACTCCATGTGTCTACATGCGACTTTGATTTTTTTAGCTTTCTTGTTTTATTTCTTTACTTTTCTTTTGATTTTTAGCTTTCTTGTTTTATTTTCTTCTTTTTGACAGCTTTACTGATTTTTTTTATTGTTTTCTTTGTTTTATTTCTATTTTTTCTTATTTAGAGTTTTAGTATCAGTGTTTCACTTCAATAAACTAAGTTTAACTTCACAAAGCATTTATTAACATTAGCATTAGATTAAAACATAAATTAGCATCAGATCAAATGAAAAAATAACAACACCATTCAACAATGCACAACATCCAAGACTGTAGATGAAATTTTTAGGTGGAAACCCTTCCAAGAAAAATACCATAGAACACTTCTTAATATAGGTCTTCAAAATTTACATCACTAGGAAGCTCTAATTTCAAAGATTTTCAACATCCACTAAAGGAGGCTACAACATGAAGGACACTTCAACGCCCTGATTTACCAACTCCAACTGGAAGGATGCTCTAATGCCCTAGCTTTACCAACTCCAACTGGAAGGATGCTCTAATGCCCTAGCTTTACCAACTCCAACTGAAAGGATGCTCCAACACCTTGCATAGGCCCTAACCTGCCCTAGCACCACCTTGCCTCCCTAATGTGTTCTTAGGTTCCAACCTGAAGGATGCTCCAATGCCCTGGTTTTATCAGCTTTCACTGAAAGGAGGCTCCAACACCCTGCACATGTTCCAACCTGACTTGGCATCACCCTACAACCATAAAATATTCTTAGGCTATAACCTGAAGGAAACTCCACTCTCCTACCTTGCACCACCCTAATCAGCAAGTGGACCACATTTCACAATTTTCAAACTAAATCCACCATTGCTCAACAACCAAGATTTCTTAAGATATCAACATTGTCAAACCCTAGCAGCATAAACTCATTCATTCTCTGCTCAACCAACAACTAGCTCTGCTTAACAAAATATGTGTGCATTCTTCAACAATACAAAGAAATGGTAGCAACAATCAAAAACTATATGTAACTTCTGCATTATTTCCTCGGTCATATACTAGCACCAACAACTATACATACGTCAACTTGGCATCCATGTGAATGACTAACACAATTTACTCTCTTTATTATCTAAAATTGTTGCTTAAAAATGGCACTATCAAACCCTCAAGAATTTTGATGAATACTTCAGATATGCAAGAAGTGCCAATCATGCTTCCAAATTCAAAATTGCCTCTTATCTCTTCGCAGGTGTACAATAACAAAAATGCCCCTTGCGTATTGAAGATGCCCATTGAGTTGATTGACAAGTACATGTCTGAAGATGCCCTTAACTCTGTTAAACTGAGTTTTACCTCCTTCACCCTTATTTTCCCTCAATATACTGACACTTCTGCCTTTATTGTTGGAGATGAAGCCTCTTCCCAAGAGATTCAAACCTAATCAAGGATCTTATAACTACTATGGCCATGTATCAAAACTTGAGAAACACTTTGAATTAGTCCAAAAAGTAATAAAATTCGCTTATATGAAGAGTAGCCCAAAGAAACCCTTATGCAATGAAAAACACAACAAAAATTTCAATGGCAACTAATGTCACTTAAAAAATGTTTTGATGCCAAAAGTACTTTCCTACAAAACTAGCCTCGCAACCACTACTTTAGGTAAATGTGGAATCAAACTTTTGGAAGTCTTACTTCAGTTTGATCCAAGTGACGCTCTGCTTCATAAAATTTCCTTTGAATTATAGAGTATATCCACAAGAAAGATTCGAAATCAGTCCACAAATCTTCAAGAATATGCCTCAAAAACCACAAGCTGAGGTCAGCATTAATGCAGGTTAGAAAATTGATTGTTATATGATGAGGACAAAGTCTATCACAAAAGGTCCTCAAAATGTTTCAATTCTACCTCAAACATACCACAATGAATTGAATAACCTCAGACATGTTTGCCATACAAACTTCAGATCAAACTAGTTAAGAATCCAAGCCTTAGAGGATTATGACAAGACATATGTTTTCAAATCAAACTGTGGATCAATCACTAAAGAGCGTTACAAAGCAGTCCATAGAGACTTAGATTAGTCAATTGGGTGATTTGTTTCAACTCCTTTAATGACCTGGTGTGGAAGTGGTATTCTCTGTGTAGGGCACAAATTAGGGCTTATCAATGTTACACTACCAAGCCATGAACAACAATGTTACAAGGATTGGATTCAATACGCCTTAATCTTAGCCACGAGAAGTGATTTGAAACAAATGTAAACAACCATAGAATAGGACTTAAACAATTGCACAGATGCCCTTACAAGCAAAGTCGAGATAACAAATGTAAACCATAATTTTTGCACAAGAGAGACCCCTAAAATTCATCATTGAATCAATAATTTGGGCCTCAACAGAGGATTGAAATACATACCAATTTTGCTTCAAGAAAGGGACAAGTAGGCCATTGATTAGCCACTATAGTCTACAAACAACATATTCGGTTCTTGATCTTTATGTGCTAAAATGTGTGCCTCAAATACGTATCTTAAGATGGCCAAAGATCATAGTACAAGATGCACAAAAGAAATACAAATGGTCCTGAGATTTTAGTGAATGTATTCAAATATTAACTCAGAAATGTTTGACCCACTTAAGATCTCCAAGACTAGACGAGGTTGCAGATGATTACAAAAGAATACTTTAAAAGATGAGCATTGAAATTTTTTCTTACTTTGAAACCTCCTTTTATAAGGATGAAAGAGGGACTCTTTCATGGAGTCGACTTGATCACGGCAGGAAAAATGAAATTTCAAATTTTATTTTAGAGCCAAAAATCTACACCAACTTTAATTTAAATTTTGATAAATTATCCTTGAAGAAATCTCCCCCTTTTTTACTTTGATTAAGATAGGATAAGCCTATTTAATTTGAATTTCTTAAATAGACAAAAATTGCTTCTAGCATCTCCTTTTGGGCTTCTTGACAATCAAATGGGGTTTCAATCTTTAAGAAGGCATGTCTCCTCAACTGTGAGGAATTAGGAGATGTAGCACCTATTGTTACAATCAGTGCGATGAGGACCATCCAACGAAGGTGATCTTCGTCCCAAAATTCTTGATTTTCCTTGTCATATTTTGTCATCAAAGGCAAGGCTTCCACGGCTTTCATTCCTCTTTATCATTTGGAGCATCCAATCTATGCAAATTAGATGAATATTAAGAGCATTCAAGGACAGATTTTGGCGTCAATGACAACACCATTCAACAGTCTCCCCCTTTGTCAATGATGGCAACACACATACTCCCCCTGCGATTATTGCTCCCCCTGTCTTCATGCTTCTAGTCTTATTTTCCCTATTTCTCCCCATGACAAAATGCCTTCCTCTATCTTCCTGCAATATGCCTTTCTTCCATTGATTGTTTCTCTCCCCCTCACATGTTATGCCTCTCAGAACTTGCATAGTTGATTCTATTGGACAACAAAATGCATGAGTCCTTGTGCAATTCTATCCATGACCAAATATTTCGTTCCACATATTGACTAAACTGCCTCTAACGATGTCTTCAAATCTGCCATTGACCTGTCGAATGATAGATCTTAAAATGTGCAACAACTGCTACATTGACTCCCCCTCTTCAATATTCTTAGGACAAGGAGTCATCAAACTCGATTGTTTAGAATGATACATGAATCTATGTTGTTTTAGGATCATCATCCTAAATACCGATATCTTCTTCTTCTTCTGTAGATTTATCATGGTCTTGTGTCTTTTCAAATTCTAAGAGCACTACCTCTAGAATTTCTTTATTTACATGTTCTACTTGCTCTTGTTTTCTTCTTCACACATTCTTGTTCCTGAAATTAGTGTTTTCCCTCATAGAAGAGTTCATCATGCTTCTACAATTTCGAGCAATATGTCCATAGTTGTGGCATTTGAAGCCTTCTACATGATGTTTGAATAATAGTGCAACTGACATGCTTCTAAGATTTCGATAATGACTTTAATAGTTATTCATGGCATAAGCTCTTCAATCCCTAGCCTTGTGCCAAAATTTAGTACATGAATAACAATAACAAAGAAATATACTAGAGTACCTAGATGGGGTTAGTCTTTTTAGTGGTGCAACTCTTTTGTAAGTTTCATTATGAGTCCTTTTTATTGTAGATTTTTTATTTTGTATTCTTTGATTCTATTTTGAGGGCATACATTCTTCCTTCTTGATGGAACCCTTGATGACCCTTGCATAAATTTTAAGCTCTATTTCTTTTATCGTTGTCATGGAGCTTGAGCCTTTAACAAAAGTTGACTAGTATATTATTCCTTATTTATCATCACATGGCCTTTGACTATTTGATAATTTCATCCAACATTTGAGAGTTATTCATGAAGTTTTGTCGAACATTCTTCTTTTGCACTTCCTTTCGTAAGAAGACTATCTCTAATTCCAAATTTTCTTTTATCTTGGCATTTTCTTCCAGTTACCTATTGAGCATTTCTTCAAATTTTATGGCTTCCTCTAACTGTGCTTTTAGACATTTGATGGTTTCCTATGATTCTTCAGACTTCTTGTTGAGACTTTTGGCATGTTCCTTTAGTTCTTTGGGCTAAGCTTCTAATGCTTTAACATTTCTTCTTTCCATCATAAGGTCTTTTAATGCGTTGATAAGTTATCTTTCAAGGTCAACCTCACCTTCTTCTTCTTCATCTTCTTCATGTGCTTCAAGAGATTCCTTCTAGTTATCTCTTCACATGAATAATGTTAATTTTGGCATCTCAGTGACAAACTGCAAGCATGGGACTAGACTCCTCTTTTCAACGAGACCAATTTTGACTATTAAAGCGCCCAATTTGGACAAGTGCGAAGGTTGAACAAGAACTACGAAGGTTGAACACAAACTTTGAAGTTGAACAAGAAGTGTGTGAATATCTTTGATTGCATTAACTTGACTATTGGCACATATTTTGGATATTGGTCGGTAGATTTGTCGAACAAGTCAAAACTTTGACTTTGATTATTATTTATGGATTTGGGTTCACTGTACTCTTTGTTGAATATTTTATGACAATCTAATAGAATAAGAATTTGAAAGGGTTTTCCCCATAGTGGGTTTTTCCCTAGTCTCCTACCAATCCTGGAGTCTCTATGTGTGAATTATTTTATTCTATTGTTCATTTATGTTCCGTTGCATTCATGATGATATTGTTCTTTTTATATAATTGCATATGTTGTTGAATAATGTTGTAAAATTGAATGATGCTATGATGTTGTGGGGTGAATTCAATATGTAAATAATGAAATGCAATTATCTAAAGCAAATAACAATACAACCCTAAGAAAAATTAACAAATAATACTTTTTCTGTGTCCTTTTCACCGCCGTTATCACTCTCTTCTTAGGATGAAGAGTTATCTTCCTTTGAGTAGAAACTTTTCTTGACGCCTTTCCTTTTACCAAGTTTCTTGTATCTTCTTTGATTCTTCTTCACTTTCCTAGGAGCTTCTTCTTCTTCATTATCTGAACTTTTTGCATCAAAACATTTTGATGTGAAATAACGAACTTAATCGCAATTGAAACACTTGAAGGAAAGCTTACCTTTGTACTTGTCAATTCCTCTCTTCAACTTACTCACAAAATTGGCAATCTCTTCATCTAAAACTTCACTACATTTGCAATTGGGGCTTGGCTTAGACTATTGCTTGTTTTTCCCTACCTTCTTGGATGTCGTAGAAGTTTTTTGTCTTTTGAACGAGTTCTCCTACTCTATTCTCATTTCATAGGTTGTAAGTATTCCATACAAATTATCCATGCTGACATTTTCTAAGTCTAATCTTTCTTCTAGAATTGAGACTTTATCATCAAATCTTATTGGAAGTGATCCCAATATTTTCCAGACAATTACCTTGTTTCCATTGGTTTCCCCAATCCTTGTATGGTGTTTACTACTTCATCAACCTAAAGAAAATAAGTCGCAATATTTTCATCTTCCTTCATTTTCCGCTTCTCAAATTTTCCTCTAAAGGTCTTAAGCTTGGCCTCCTTGACCTTTTTGTCTCCTTCATATATATTTTAGAGCTTATCCCAAACATCTTTCGTCGATTTGCAATGCATTACTTTAACATATACGGACTTTATTAGACCATTCAAAATTGTACTCATGGTTTTAGCATTACTGTCATAAAGCCTTTTACCTGCATCAATGGTTGGAGGAGTTGAGGGTTATGTATATCCAGTTATTACAGAGCGCCAAATATCATATCCCTTTGCTTGCACATATGCTTTCATTCTTCCACTCCAAAGCGCATAGTTTTTTCCATTAAATATTGGAACTCTAATCTTTGTGCATTCCACGATCTCCCTTCCAATGGTTGAACTGCTAGTGAAGGAACTTGCTCTGATTCTAATTGTTGTAAATTGTGAGGGGGGTGAATCAATATTTCACTTCAATTAATTAATTTTAACTTCACAAAACATTGATTATCATTAGCATTAGATTAGATCATAAATTAATATCACATCACATGAACAGATAACAACACCATTCAACAATGCATAACATCCAAGACAGTGGACGATATTTTTAGGTGGAAATCCTTCCAGGAGAAAAACCATCGAATGCTTCTTAATATAAGTCTTCAAAATTTACATCAATAGGAAGCTCCGACTTCCAATATTTTCAGCATCAATTGAAGGAGACTCTTGTTGAGAAATCCAGGGAGTTGGCAAGTCAATTGATTTCTCTTATTATGACATTATCTTTTGATGGTTTATTATTATTATTCTTTCATTCAATCTATTTTTTCATTAACATCAAGACTAATGCCAATCAAGAAATAGAAGAGGACACAAGATGTAGGCACATAGTTAGGGGAAACTCCGTAAATAATTCTTCCTTCAATAGATTCAAAACAAGATGAGATAACCAAGACTCTCACAACCTAGACTAGAGACTCCCTCCATCAATTCATCCTTGTTTTATCTTCTTCAGTTTGTCATCCATGTCATTGTGTGAGCACTAAGTCCTTGTCACTGTGATAGTATTGAATTCTTATCACTGTGATAGCAACGAAACCATATTACTATGATAGCACCGAGACCTTGTCACTATGGTAGCACCGAAATCATCTCTGCAATTTATAGCAAAGTTATTGTTGATCTAGATTGTCATTGATGTTAATATGGCAATATTCTAGGATACTAAATGATGATATGAAGCCAAGGTGAAGCAGACAAGATATGTGAAGAAACAAGAGCAAGCCATCAGGGAAGCCAAGGAGCAAAGCCATTGGAAAGACATTGGAAGCCATTAGAAGTCAAGAATAGGAGTAGTCAAAGAAGAGCTATCAGAAGAGTTCATCGGAAGCAGTTTATCGGAAGCCATCATGAAGCCAAAGAGAAAGAGGAAGAAATTCATCGGAAGGAGAAAAGAGGAGCACGCGGCGAAGAATGAGCCAAAAAGAGGAACATGTCATCGAAAGAAGAGCTATCGAAAGAGTGGAAGAGTGAAGAGAAGTCACAGGAGCGAGAACCCAAGAGTAGGAGCCATATTCAAGGAATTAAGCAGAAATCATATTGGCAATTTTATTTTATGCCACCACTCAAAACCTCTGATTGTGATATGTAATACGGAGGAAGTAATAAACCATTGGAACCCTTTCGACAGTATATAATATCGGAAAAAATCATATTAGCAGTTCTATTATATGCCACCACTCAAAACCTCTGATTGCGATATGATATCGTGTGCGCCACATCGCAAGTCTCTTTAAAGCCTTGTCATGTTGAAACCCCCGATTGCGATTTGAGGTGCAAACCCGATCTGTTTATGAAAACAATCCTAATGTAATATCACATCCACTTATCGGAACAATCATATCACATGTCATTAAGGGATGCATATCCAAATCCTCTGATTGCGATAACATTGTGGACCCGGTGCACCATTATAATACGTCCTAAAAAAATATCGCCTCTGTCACATATCACAAGTCTTGAAGAGATGTAACGATGGTAAAACCTCCAATTGTGATATCATATTGTGGACCCGTTGCACCACTATAACATGACTTTATACAGTTTCGCATCCGTAGTATCGCTAGTTTCTAAGGGATGTGAAACTGTCGATTACGATAAGGTTGTGGACCCAACAGGTTTATTAACAACTGCTTAAGATAATACCGCGTCTGCTCCGTCGGCCGTAGGGGATCGACTATGTTATGAGAAGACCTTCGGAAGTTGCGATTGCGATTAAAGGTGATGACGTGGCATGTGGGACCTCCATATGGGTAATGTATCTCGAGTATCTATCATAGAGAAGAGGTAACAATTCACAACTCGTGAACTTGAACGAACAGAGGAAGTCGGAAGGTCAAGCGAACGAAAGAAGAAGTCGAAAGGTTGAGAAACCAAAGGTCTAACAGACGATGAAGGTACAAAAGAAGCCGAAGATCAAAAGAGACGGCAATAGCAAGAAAGCGGTAGGTCCAGCATGACAAAAGGCAGTTGAAGGCCCGCAAGACAGAAGGCAAGTCGTAGGTCCAACAGAACAGAAGGAAGCAGTAGGTCCAACAAGATAGAAAGCAAGTTGTAGGTCCAGCAGAACAGAAGGAAGTCGAAGGTCCAGCATGACAAAAGAAAGCTAAATGTCCAGCAGGACAAAACGAAGCCGAAGGGCCCAACAGAACAGAATGAAGCTGAAGGGCCTAGCAAGACAGAAGGCAAGCCAAGGGCCTAGTAGAACAAAAGGAAGTGGTAGGCCCAGCAGGACAGAAGGCAAGTCATAGGTCCAGTAGAATAGAAGGAAGTCGAAGGTCTAGCAGGACAGAAGAAAGATGAATATCCGACAGGACAAAAGAAAGATGAATGTCCGGCAGGACAGAAGGATGCCGAAGGTCCAACAGGACAGAAAGAAGCCGAAGGTCCAACGGGACAAAAGGAAGTCGAAGGACGAAGCAATTCTGTTGATTGGGTTAATCTTTGAAAGGCTCAAACCTGTGATAAATTAATCTATGGAAGAAGTACATAACGCAATTTGAAGAACAGTGCTGTGAAAGGAAAGAAAGTCTCATTTGCCATCGTTTGAAGGGAGCAGTAGACAGCACCAGCATTGAAGTGTTTGTGAGTTTGTTTCTTGAAAGTAAGATAACGCGACAGTAAGAAGCAATCACCCCTGAAACAGTGACTGCAACAGTAAGAACAGAGGGTTGAAAAACAGAGAATTGTTTTTTTGTGCAAACATTGAGAAGATATCTTGTTGAAAAGCATCAACGAATCTTGGAGACATTATTGGAGATCATGATGGCTATTTGAAATCATCATGAAGTAACTTTGCAGACTCTATGTGGGCAATATGAAGAGTTGTGAAGACTCCTTCATATGAAGACCGGTTGTCATTAATGATGTAGCATGGAGACTACAGTAAAGTTGTAGAATGACAAAACTCAGTGAAGAAGAGTTTGGAGCAGAGAATTACAACCAAGCATATCTTGACAAGATAGGGTCGAAGCCCTTGGGGTTGGTGCCTCAGAATTGGAAGGATTGGTGTCCTTGGAGTTGGTGCTCCTAAATCTAAGGTTGGTGCCCTGACAAGACAGGGTTGGTGCCCTGGAGGTTGGAGCTTCAGAAAAAGTCCAAGTTGGTGCTTAGCAACAGATTAGAGCCTTATATATATTCTATCTGATTTATTGTAAGGATTATATTAATAAAAGCATTTATTCATGTTGTTCATTTTGTGTTCTAAATGTAAATGATTTAACTGGTAAAAATTACAATTGAAAAGAAATATTGATTCAGACCCCCCTCAGTATTTCCTATAGTTATATCTTCATTATACTGTACCTTCACTAAAATTCTATGAACCCAATCTCAGGAAAAGATCTGAACTGTCACACTGTAATAGTACTAAAAATCTCTCTAAAATCTGAATTTTTCTTCTTATCATTTGAGCAAAGTCCTTATGTTTATATATATAGTTGTTCGCCCATCATAGATGAGTCGACATGAGTTCATGAAGAGAACTATCTTTATAAGGTTAGGCTGACATGAGTTCATTAAGGGAAGCTGACTTGATGATGATTCTTTTTTAGGCCGACAGCAAAGAGACTTCGATGGAGGAGTCTTTCAAATGAAAAAATATTTTGACAACAACCTAAAGCCTACAATGGAGGCTTGACCTAAGACAATTGACCCAAGCATAAAAACCCATGCTTTAACAAGTCAATTAAATTATTGATAAACTTATTTTTGCTTTCTTTTGACAAATATATTACATTTTGACACAAGTACAATTACAAAGACCAAACCTAGTTACATTCTTCGACACTCCCTCTTAACTACGGAGGTATTCATATTTACATATAACCATAGAGGTACATGGAAAATCTCAAAACACATAATCTATGAAGAAGTTTAGGCATCGCAATGCCTTGGATTAGATTCCTGACCAGGGCAATCTATCCAAGGTCTCTCAATAATTTAGGCACCGCAATGCCACGGACAAAACCCCTGACCAAAGCAATCTATCTGAGTGGGACTAAGATGGACTAAAGCTTTCAGCGTCTCTAGGTACCATCAGGCTTACTAACCATCAACCCATGGATCTAGGTGTGTATCTAAAGTCAGAGCTCCATGACCAACGCCACCCTCCCTACTTCGAGAACTAGACATCAACACAAAGTGTTGGCCAGATGTCCTCCCAAGCAATGTCCCACACACAAAGCCTTAACTTCTAGATCCATAACAAATCCTTCTCAATCAAACAAATCGACAACACATCTCTTCAATCAAATTGATTGACAACAATTAAGCATGTGAAAACATGCTATCAAACTTCTAAGAGATTTACATGTACAAACACAAACCCCAATCAGTGACAAACTTTTAACTATACATAAATATATACAAACCTTCGGGGTCTTCCAAACCACTTGATGTTGCTTCTCAACTTTTCATAGTAGGACTTAGAGCTTTCACAATGAATCTTTGACAAAAGATTCCCCAACCATGCAACTTCCTTTCCTACTTCCCATGTAGCAACATATTTCACAAATTGATCATGCTTTTCTTATCTCAACAGCCCTTCAAAATACATTCTCCAATTTTTCCTTCTCTCACTCGTGGCCTTCACTAAAACTAGAAGGATATTCAATCAACTAATAAAACATAAAAAACATAGAAATGGCAGAAAAGGCCTCAGCCTCACTGGTCTAGTGCATGACACATGAGGTGGATAACCATATCCGTCATTCCCTCTTAATCAGAGAGGATTTAATCATTCATGTACAAGGAATATTCTCAACCATCCTCTTATACTAAAGAGATTCCTTTCATTCGTGCTCCTTCTCAATCTAGGGAGATTTCTTTCAATCAAGCTCCCTATTAACCTAGGGAGATTTCATCCAGGCTCCCTATTAACTTAGGGAGTTTTGTGACATCTAAGAATATTTCATGGCTTCCATATTTTTCATTACAGTTATTATTATCATCACCATTCATATCATGCTTATCACATCAACTTTTCTTTATGAACATCTTCACTATCTTGAAGATTGCGTACCTTCACAACTTAGATAGCAAGTACAACCAAATTTATAGAAGCATGAAGTTAACCATATCAAAACCACGGAAGCATTCAACATCTTGCTAGGGACTTTGTCATAAAGCCTACACTACTTCATCAAGGCTTATTTCATAACAACTTGCATTACATCTAGGGTTTCAATGATTCTTCCAAAGGTATGACATACCTTACTACAACATATAGCAAACCCTAGAAACAATTCAAATAAATATAGATCTACAAAGTATCTAACAACTTTCATAGTTCATATGTTACACTTCCCACTAGTGTTTCATACAAACCCTAGATTTCATACATGAAATTCAACAATCAAAACCAATCACAGCTCAATCAACAACATGACTAGATTCTGTTAGAGCCATAATTTATAGGATCAAATGATGATTGACTGATTTATTTCCGTATTTTAGATTGTAGATAATATTGTATACTACAAATGATTTCCAAAAAAAGATAGCAAAATGAAAATAAGAAAATGAAAAGAGAGTATGGATACAAAAAATCTATGTTGCCAGGAAACGTGGGTGCGGGGACGGGGACAGGGACGGGGACGGCATTTTTGGAAACAGGGTGCGTGGGTTCGTCGAGTAATATAATAATATTAAAT
>APFE030234835.1:0-14913 GCA_000404065.3 Pinus taeda | reverse complement strand
TTGGGAATTTGTCAAACCTGTTCCAGCATCTGCCATCTTAAAAGAAAAGATGCTGACTGTAAATTTAAAAACAAGCAAAAACTTTCTCTGCTGGAAAAAAAAAAAATCTGCTCACTGAACTTCTTACAGCTCCTACAGTGAAAAACAAACTCTGTTTTTGACTCACTGAGTGCCTAGACTAGCTCTGATACCATGTTGGAATTTCTGGGCATTCCGAACAAAATACAGTGGAAAAAAATCCTCTGTTACCACTGTTGGGAATTTTCTGATAAATTCCGAAACAAACAAAATATGAACAAAGAGTAATACTCTGTTTTGGGAATTTCTGATAATTCCAAAACAAAAGAACAGAACACAACAATGCTCTGTTTTTACACAGCGAAAACAGAAAAAAAATCGCTTTGCTAAAACAGGTGTTTCAGCAACGTAAAAATTTCGTCAGTTGCTGATCGTGGTATTTCAGCAACAGTGTTTTTTGACGTCAGACTATTTTCGACTTACGGTGTTTCAGCAACACGATTTTGACGCTAAGTCACTTTATGGGCGTCAAAATTACTTATAAATTTACAGAGTAAAATCAAAGTGTTTTAACACTCGGTGTAACAGTAATTGAATATCAGTAAAACAGTAAACTTGCATTCATGAACAGTAAACAAAACTGATACAAAAATTTAGCTGTTACAAGAGGAATGCTTCAGTTCTAGAAATCGATTTTCTATCTCAGAAAATCGCAGGTTCAACACTGTTGTGCAATTACAGAAGAGACACACACTTGTTCTTCTGACCTTCAATCAAAAAACAGAACTGCTGTTCTAAAACACAGAAAACAGAACTGTTGTTCTTTTCTGCTTACGCTGCCTCACTTGATTGTAAAAACCGGACTGTTGTTCATGTATTTATATGAAAACAAATATCTAAGTTAAACAATAAACTAAGTAAATATCTGCTAATCTTTATCTGCGTATTTATTGCAGAAGAGGCGGTGAGGCGGTGGACTTTTACAGCAAAAAATAAAACGGCTGTCTGCAGGGGATTTAATTCTGCAAAATATCAGGGAACTTTTACGGCACCGAACAATCTGAAATTAATTGTTGAAGATCAGATTTTGTTCTGCATTAATGTGATGCAGTTGGAATTAAATTCCAACAAGTCAGTGGGACTTATGGTTTTGATCCGCGTCCCTATGTTTTGTATGTCAAATCTAATACACTTAATTTATGTTTTTTTGGTTCTAATTAGTTTTCAATTTTTTCTTTAAACTCTATAGTCTTTGTGCATGTTTCTTTGAAAATAAGATAATTATAAACACTTCCAATAAAATTACAGTTATAAACGGTTACTCTCAATTATATTAATCTTTTTATGTATTTAAAATGAAAAAATATACTGCTAACATCATAACCTATCTTTTGCTAAAATAAAATAAGAAAAGGATTTTGCTGGCCATAACCAAAACATTTTTTACATTTCTAGATAAAAAAATTTACTTACACTCCCCTTCAAATTCAGACATTACTCCTTCCTTTTTTACGGTTCTATTGAGAAACGCAAAAGAAATTTATAGCATTCCACTAATTAATGCACAATTTTCAAATAGGAAAATTCGTTATGGAAAAAAATAATTAAAAGGAAATATATAGTATTTAAAATTTCTATTTCCAAATTAAAAAATGAGAGTGTAATATAATTTTTTTTAATATTATAATATAATATAAAAAGATGGAATGTAAGTAATTAATTTTAAATTAAAATAATTTCGTAAAAAAAATTATTGAAACAAATTCATAAAAACTAGTTTTAATTTTTTTTTTTTATATTATATTTTCTATTGAATTTCAAATGTAGCACTTATTATATTTGCAAACTACATCTACGAGTATTATTTTACTTTTTAGTATAGTTAGATAAAGAGAGACATAAAAAATGATATTTATTTTAAATATGTTTGTTTTAATAATTTATTTAGGTTCGTTTTTTAAAGGTGTTATAGTAGGAAATTTCTTTAGTTATGAAATTTATTTTAAGAATATTTATTTTGAAGTAGATTAAATTTATTAAAAATATAATAATTATTTTTAATATAATTAAAAATAAGTTTTGTTTTTTATTTATTTTTTTTTTTCAAATTATTTAAAGAAAACTTAAATTAAAACTATTCTTTTAATTTAAAAAATATTCTTTTAAATTAAAATTAAATTTTATAATTATATTATATAATATATATATATTTATATATAAATTTTATTATAATAACGTTTTAATTCTTTTAATTTTATTTCCTTTTCAGTCAAATAAAATATATATTAAGATTTTCTTTGGTTAATAATAATTATAATAATATGAAATGTTTAATCATATATTCATAATAATAATGAGTTACTTATTTTCATCATATTTCCTACCTATATTTTATTTAAATGACTAAGAATAAAGAGAGACTTTCGTTCAAATAATTAATGAGTAACAATATTGTCATATTCCATCTTTTCTATTTAAATGACTAGGAATAAAGAGAGGCTTTCATTCAAATAACTAATAAAAACCATATTTTCATATCTCTAAAAATAATTATAGCAATATGAGATATTTAATTATATATTTATCATGATTCATTCATTATCCTAATCATGTTCCCTACACATTTTCCATTCAATTGGCTAAGAATATAAGAAGACTTTCGTGTTTTCAATAATAACTTTTTTCTTGAACTAGAGTGAGAAAATGATCCAGGGAGAAAAACTTACTCTTTCAAATTTCAGTTTTAACATTCTAGTCATGTATTTATTTATTGTTTTTGAAGAGGAATGACAAACATTATAAAATTGCGTATGTAATATCCCCAATCAAATTGTTGGAAGATAACACTTTTGTTGGCCTTTTATTCCGTTAGCCTAGTAATAATGGGAGTTTAAAGGGGGCAAATAATTAGGGAAAATATGGTAATTTTGAAAGGTATGTGTTGATGTTATTTGCTAGTGGTTGTGTCTTATTGGATTATAGTTAATGATATTTTATGTTAAATTGTAGAATGGAAAATTATAAAGGAAGAAGGAAGGAGGAAGGGAAAACATTTGATCTTGATATTTTCTCTTTGGATTTTCATTGGAGGCTCACACAAGTTTTTAGTAAGTGAGGGTTTCAAGTGATATCCTCACGCTAGCTTCAGTGGGATCGAGTTTCACCTTAGTGGGCAACCCAACATCGTTGATATGAGATATCGCCTTGGTTAAGTTTCCTTTTTTCTATGCATTTGATTCGTGGAGGTTTTGTCATCATATATTTCTCTAGGGTTTATATTTGCACATCCATTTTCTATCAGAGGATTTACCCCTGCATCACTATAGCATATATAAAGGCCAAAGGGTCCTTGACATTGTAAAAGGTTGAAATTTACTTGGAGAAATTTGGTGATCTTTATAAAATCAACATTTATTATATCTTGAGATGATGATTCGAGTGGATATTGGTGGACACCTTCCTATTCCACTTGGACCCCAACCATTGCTTCCTTTTGGTTTCCTTAATTGTAGCACAACTTACTACTTTTGGCAATTTTTCAGGGCCTAAACTTTCAGAGCCATTTTGACGGACTAAAGGACGTTTTTAGGAAAAATGGAGGGACCAAAAAAATATTAGTTCTAATTATTAACTTTTTATCGGCCTCCTCTTCGACATCTTTGAAACAAGGTATTGTGATAGCCAAACAGAGATCGTATGCCAAAGTTACGACCTTGGGAAGTTGATGTTCCAAATTATCCCAATAGGGCCCACAAGATTTTGGCACTTTATCTCCTAGGGTTACGTTTTTGGATGTTTAGGGTTTCTCGATATTCATCAATGATAAAAATGTCACTGAGCCTCATTGTAACATAGTTCAGAGGCATGTGGATGCCACATCTCTTTTGATAGATAAGCTACGATTGCCCGGGATAGTTTTTTTCCATTCTGTAAGTAAGCATATTTCAGTTCTTTGATATTAATGAAATGAATTTTTACTTCTGCTACATTTCAATGTTTATGTTTGTATCTATATTATGTTACGACTGTGTATACTTCTAGATCAATGGTATAAGGAGTTAGGGCTTCAGTTGGTTGAATCGTTGCAATGTCAGCCTCAAAAACCCCAATTACCTCCCACGGCGGAAGAAAAAAAAGACAAGTGAGCAAGAGATCCTTTCAAAATATTGCTCAAGGAAGCCCTCGAGCTACAAAGAAATGCAATGATGGATAACTTTGCAAGGATCCTTTAGCAGCTATGCACTGGCAACGCATCTTCATCCAAGAACCACTTTAGAGGTATCACTCCCTTTAAGGTACATTTCAACTTTGACATTCCCATATTTGAAGGCTAGGTAGATGAAAACATCATAGATACATGGTCAAATTTATTGGAAGGACATTTTTCGACTCATGTCTTTTCCAATCAAGAAAATATTACATTTCACTCCTCAAAGTCACCCCCATGTCAAAAATTGGTGGGGAACCTATTGTGAAAGAAAAACGAGAGGGAATATTCATTATTTTCAGTTGCATACACTTGGAATTCTTTCTAAGATGGCATCAAGGAACAACGTTTCCCTGACAAGAGATATGAAGATAAATACCTAAATTGGACCATGTTGTGTCATGGAAGGGACCAAGACATGTCAGAGTTCACAAATATTTTTCATACCCTTCCCACGAAGTTGGGTATCATGGATTCTAAGTAGAATTTGCTACATAAGGACCACAACTGTGTACACAATTATATCTAGGACGGGATGGACTTCTTGGGCATCTCGTCACTTTCCACAGCCTATCGATATGCTATCAAGATCAAGAAAAAATTTAAATAGAAGAAGCAAGACTTTGGATCTGCAAGTACAAAACAAGGGAAATGCAGCCTCAAATCGTAGAAGAAAGGATAAAGCCAAGGCATGGTAACCTAGGACTACCTGCCGAAGCTGCAACCAAAGAAAAATACCATGAAGACAAAGAAGGACACAAAGAAATGGTGTGAGTTCCATAAGAGCCCCACTCACAACACAAGTGGATGTCGAGCCAAGCAGTCACTAGTGGTCGAGTTGAAATATTTTGAATTAGATGCATGTTCTGACTTGGAGTCAAAAACTGATAAGGAGAATAGTAAAGGGAAGCAAGTTATTGATGTGGAGCCCAGTGCCACCGTTGTCACCACCAAGCTTTAGAATATTGAGCCCGGAGATCCATGGGAGGGCGAGTGGCTCTTCCACTCACAAAGTTGGGTAAAGGGTTCTCTCCTATAGTTCATTGTCAACAACAGAAGCCAAAAGAACCTCATTTCAGGAGAGGTCATGAAGCAGTTGGGCCTACCGCCTACATCACACTCGCAGTCGTACACCACTAGGTGGCTTCACCAATGATGAGATCTTTGCATCCGGGGGCATCCTCTCCTCTCCCTCTCCCTATGGTCGAGCACCTAAAAGGTCCTATGGTCGAGCCCCCTAAAGGGTCCTCTCCTTCTCCTCTCCCTCTCCTTATTAGTCGAGCACCTAAAGGTCCTTAGGGTCGGAGCACCTAAAGGTCCTCTCCTCTCCTTTATCAGTCGAGCCCCCTAGAAGGGTCCTTAGCAGTCGAGCAATGCTTGCGCATCCTTCTCCTTCTCCTTACAGTCGAGCACCTAAAGGTCCTTATCAGTCGAGCACCTAAAGGTTCCTTAAAAGTCGAGCAACCAACAATGCCACCTTCCCTACAACATCAAGCTCTTGACAGATGAAGTACTATGGTATGTTCCTCCTCTTGAAGTTTTTGATGTATTATTAGGCCAACCATATTTATGGAAACATCATGTTTTGTATAAGTCTAGGCCTCACACTATTATGATTTCTTTGGGCAATAAGTTATACATGATACCAGAGGTAGCACTACCTACCTCCATCTCTTTCATCTCTACAAAGAAATGTAGTAAGATCATTTCCTAAACCAAGAAATTGTCTTCCTTATGATTCATCCTTAGGAAAAGAAGGCCACATATATGGCGTCCAGACAACGCTCCTCCACACGGCATCAGTAGATGGAAAACATTGTGGATGAGTACAAGGATAATTTCACCTCACCCACAAGGTTACCCCTACACTTTCAAGTCAAGAACTCCGTCAGTCTGACCTCGGGCATGTCGTTACCCAACGAAGTGATCTATCGATGCTCTGTTCTGGGGAATGATGAAATCAAGAGGCAAATTCAGGAGTTATTCCATAAATGACACATCAGGCCAATTTCATCACCCTATGGGAGCCCGATCATGTTGGTACAGAATAAGGATAGGACCTAGAGACTCTGTATTGACTATCGACCACTAAATAAGATCATTTTCTAGAATAGGTATCCAATCACATGGATTGATGACCTTCTTGACCATATCAAGTGGGCCAAATATTTTAGGAAGATTGACCTGAAGTCTAGTTATCTCCAGGTACCAATTGAACCCTCTAATGTATTAAAGACTTCCTTCAAATCCAATGAGGGGATTTTCAAATCGTTTTTCATGCCTTTCAAATTTATAAATGACCCCACAACCTTCATGAGGCTGATAGGAAAAATATTGTGGCCCTTCACCAGCTCATTCATGGTAGATTATTTGGATGACATCCTAATCTTTAGCCAGAGTTGGGAAGAGCACCTCCACCATATTGGATAGGTCCTCCAAACTCTACAACAACACAAGTTGTGTGCCAATCTCGAAAAATGTATTTATGGTATGACCGAGGTTGAATATTTGGGGTACATCATTAATGAGCAAGGTGTGCATGTGGACCTAATCAAGATACAAGTTATTCGGGATTGGCTAGCCCCAACCACTATAATAGAGCTCTACAAAATTCTAGGTTTTTCCAATTTCTACCACTGGTTCGTGTTAGGTTTCTCTCATATCACTCGACTTTTGAGTCAAGTCACCAAGGGTGGATCAAAAGAAAAAACATTTTGGGATAAATCCCAACAAAAGGAGTTTGTTGATTTGAATCATAGTGTCTAGTCTGCACCATTGCTCACATTACCAAACCTATAGCAACAATTTGAGATTGAGACAAATGCCTCCAACTATGTTATTGGTGCAGTTCTTACTGAATAGGAGCATCTACTATCATATCACATTGAGACACTTTTGTACATAGTCCAAAAGTATCCCTCCTATGAAAACAAGATGTATTCCATTGTGCATGCCTTTGTATGATGAAATAATTACATTCTAGGGAAGGAAATAATCATACACACAGACCATCAGCGCCTTTAGTTCATGTAGACACAAGGAAAGTTGCAGAATGATTTCCATCAAAATTGGTACAAATATTTGCAATAGTTCCATTTGAACATTAAGTACAACAAGGGAAACAACAATAATATTGCAGACTACCTTAACTGACCTTGAGTCATGGTGGTGACCATTATGCTCAAGTCTTGTGGATATGAGACTTTAGGGTGGCAACATCTTCACAAGAGCAGTCTGGAATTAGACAACCCATACGAGATGCTCCTGGAAGGAAAGCAAGTTCCTGATTTTCACCTTTAGGGTGCCTTGTTATGCCACTTGGGACACCTCTATGTTCCTTCAAATAAGTCTGCTAAGATGATTTGGGAGGGGCACTACAATTGGGTCACTGAACATTTTAGAGTAGAGAAAATAGTGGCAATGTTGCATAGGTATTTTTATTGGCTGAACCTTTAACAAGATGTTGAGAAGGACATTAGATCCTATACTTCTTGTGCCATTGCCAAACTAGCCATCAAGAAGCAAGGACAATATACTCCTCTACCTACTCCTAGTCAACCTTGGGAATCCATCTCCATGGATTACATGTCATAACTTTCTTCTACCAAGAATGGAAATGACTGCATTTTTGTGGTCATTGACAAATAAGAGGACCATTCTGGTATGCTGCAAGAAAAGTACCACAACAAAAGCCACAACTAAGATCTTCCTTGAATCCATGTGGGTACATTTTGGGATTCCACAGTTCATTATCTCAAATCGAAATAGTAGGCTTCTGAGTACATTTTGGTCCAAACCTTTGGTTGATGTTAGATACCAAGCTCACTAAGTCCACAACCATCCACCCTAAAACTAATGGCCAAACAAAGGTCGTCAACAGGATGATCATGCACATTCTCCACATTTACGACTCAAAGCATGCATGCAGATGGGATGAAAGCATCTGCTATGTCTAGTACAGGTACAATAAAGCTCTCCATAGCTCAACTCACCACAACCATTTTCAGGTGGGATTGAGATTCCAACAACTATGTCCCATTGATGTGGACATACCATTTGCATCTACTTAGGTATTTTTAGGTCATGTCTAGGCCAAATATAACAATGCTAACAACTTCATTGAGTGCATTCAACACATCTGCCAGTAGGTCCATGGCATATTGGACAAAGGAAGTGCTAAATACATGTAGTGTCATGATCAACATTAGGTTCCACATAGGTTCTAGGTGTGTGACAAATTTTGGTTACATTTACAGAAGGAGGATCTTG
This sequence comes from Pinus taeda, assembly GCA_000404065.3. Taxonomy (NCBI): domain Eukaryota; kingdom Viridiplantae; phylum Streptophyta; class Pinopsida; order Pinales; family Pinaceae; genus Pinus; species Pinus taeda. The sequence goes on along the minus strand of APFE030234835.1, from coordinate 6,419 downwards.
CTAGGGCCGAGCACAAGCTTCATTCGCTCTTGTATGGGTCTAAAACCATCACTAAGGTTGTGGGAGACAATTCTTTTGAGATCAACATTCCCCCTTTCCTCGACCTACACCCAGTGTTCAATGCGGACTACCTTCGTCCATACTTTCCACCATTACTGGACACATGAGACATTGCAAAACAACTCACACCAATAGAGCTAAACCAAGACTGCATGGAATAGGCCACAACTGATCAGATCATGTACACGCATATCAAGAACAATTTCCAGCAGAAATTCAAGCTGTATTGGGTTGTCAAAGCTAGCCAACTCTTGCACCAAGGTAAGTGGCTCACTAGGGACGAAGTTCAGTAAAAATTTCCCCATATCACATATGCACTGAATGTAATGGGGACCATTTATTTATGGGGGGGGACTAATCCAAGTGGATATTGGTGGCCATCCACCTATTCCACTTGGACCCCCACCATTGTTTCCTTTCAGTTTCCTTCATTGTATCACAACTTACTATTTTTTGCATCTTTTCAGATCCTAAACTTCTAGAGCCATTTTGAGGGACTAAACGATGGTTTTAGGAAAAACAGAGAGATTAAAAAAGTGTGTGATTAGTTTACTAGTTTATTTTTGGCCTTCTCTTAGAGATCTTTGAAATGAGGTACTGTGATAGCCAAACAAAGATTGTATGCCAAAGTTATGACCCCGGGAAGTTGATGTTCCAAACTACCCGAATGGGTCCCACAAACATCATGGTAACATAATTGAGAGGCATATAGCTACCACATCTCTTCCAAGAGATAACTTACCAGCACCCAAGCTAGTTTATTTCCATTTTGTATATAAGAATATTTCAGTTCTTTGATATTAATTAAATGAAGTTTTATTTATGCTACATCTTGGTGTTTATGTTTGTATATGTTTCTATTGCATTCATGTATAAGTCTGGATCATATGAAATCCTTTATTAGTTGATCTCTTATGGATCAAGTCATTTTGAGTGAAGATATTTCACCAATTCTTAATTAAGGTGTCAGATCTATCAAATTTCTCTAGATTGAGATTCAATTTTCTCCATATGAGTGAAGCTTCTTCTCTATTGGAGGGTCAACGGGTTCAATACCTTATTAATAATGGAGCCGAATCTCATGAAACGGAACAAGTAAGTCTTCCTAGGGTTGTAGGGCCACACGTCTCACAAACATTTCTAAGGCTTCATAGGCCTAGATGCCTCATGACTCTCACATAGAATCTTGAGGACAACAGGTCATACATATATCAGAGGTGATGGTTAACTAGAGGTTAGGGCCTAGAGGCCATACACGCATATTGGAACTCTATAATTCGAGGCCCAGAGGCCATAATTTTTTGTAGAAGAGGTTGATCAAACCTATCTTCTCGTAAATAAACCTCTGAGACCCAGAACTATTTGCTTGGAAGGTGTGGTAGGGACTAAAAATAGGTATGAGAAGCCATCTCACAGTGTAGTAGTACAGGGCTAACGAAGGCCCCATGACTCTATAGAGGAGACCTAGGCCATAAGACCTCACATAAGTCATCAAGGGCAGGTGGTGAGAACAAAAGGTCAAAAGGCCTCTTCCGAAACCATGTGGAGAAGCCCATGGTCATTCCCAGAGGTAGATGTGATCAACATTGATGAAGTATAGTTCTTCAAATACACGTATAATTTGTATTAGGTATTAGTTGATATAGATAGGAAGATTTTCATCCTTGTTTTTTGAAGTCGGGGTTTTTATTGGAGAGGAGATTAAATTTTATTTCATGTCTTGCAAGATGAATGTGAATTCAAATTAAAGAGACTGGTACTTTGGTTTTTAGAATGCAAGGGAAGTAGAAAATATTTGCGTTTGTCTTCATAGGGTTACCTATATCTTTTATTTTTCAATGTTGTTAATGACATTGGAGAAATATCATTTTTAGAAGAAAAAATTGTGTTTTGATTATGGTGTTTGAAATATTTTAGTGTATTCTTTCCATATTTTCCACCTTGGGAATCTCATAGTAGTATCAGGCCCAAGTTCTTAGCCAATTCTAGGAGATAATCCCAAGAAAAACTATAGTTACACCAAGAGGCATTTCATTGCTTGGGAGGGGTGACGAGCTAGAATCAAAGGGAGGAGGCACAAGACTAAAGGAGACTCAGAGGTCATTCCTAAAGGACAAGAAGAAAAATAAGAATAATAAGAATTAATTGGTGACTAGGAGGGTTCAAGAATTGGGAATGATCTTGATAAGATCATCTCAACCCTAGATGAAACCATGCACCTCCTCATCAAAATGACCCATACTCATTTTGAAATTTCTAACTTTTAAAGAAATAATGGAGAATGTGATTGACATTGTAGTGGGAGTGATAATATACATGCACATGCCAACCCTTAGAATAGCCCATACATCTATGGCAGCAGGCCATATATGCAACCATTTTTTGATTTTTCCTTGAGGGAGTAGGAATCCCTCTCACTAATAGCAAGAACACTCATTACTTGGATGAAGGTGACCTTGACCATGAATGATTATTATTGTATGAGAAAACATCAAAGGAAGAAAACAATGTATGGGAGTTCTCAACTAAACCAAGATCTGCAAAAGGCTTTAGGGAAGGTAACACTTCCCTATTTTGAAGTATCAATACATTTTTTAGTTATCTCATGGGTACAAAAGTTAGATACTTATTTCTATCTCAACCCCATGTTAGAGATGGATGTTATCAAATACGCCATTCTATATCTTGATGGAGAAGCACACAATGGTGGGAACAATGGATGATCATAGTAAGGAATGTGATCATAACTTCTTATATAGAGTTCACATAGAGGATGATAGAGATATTTGACAAGAAGTACGTTGAGTTACACTTACGTAAGTTAGCCCGTCATTGGTAGAGAATAAGTATTGAAGCCTATAGCACTTACTTTCAAAGATTGGTTGTGATGCCCACCAGCCTTTTAATTCTGTAGAGGGTTATGTTACTTATAGAAGGTATGTCAGAACCCTTACGCAGGTGGGTTGGAGCCTACAAACCAACAACCTTGCAAGATGCAATTATAAAGACAAGGGATATGTAGGACACAATACCAAAGACTAGGTTCCCTCCCAAACATACTTTTCCTCAAAAGGGGAAAAATGTTAGGGAAGAACATTATAGAAATGAGACTAGAAGGAACCTTAGAAGAAGGAGATTATGCTTCCCATGTCGGGAGCCTTGGTCACCTAGGTATTATTGTATGAAGGGAAAGCCACATTATATCAAATTATTTTGTAAGAGTGAGAATACTAGCGAAGAACAAGAGAAGGATCAAGGAGAATAATGAGGAATGGGGGTAGAGAGGTTATAGGAGGAGACCAATGAAGGATACATTGCATCTCTTACGGGAGTTTTGAGGTATCACACTCTTTGAATCAAGGGTACCATTTAGGGGGAAAAGGTGACAATGTTGATTGATGATGGGGCCTCCAGCAATTTCATTGATGTAGAATTTGTGGTTAGAAAGGGGTTGACAACTAAAGAATTTTGAGGGCTTACTATCTTAATTCCTTGGAATAAGAAGCACAACTGCATGTCATGCATCAAAATAGTTCCCAACATGAGTCTAAAAGAGGAAAACTACGTAGATATAGGTAACCCCTTTGTAGTAGATTGCCCAAATTCCCATGTAATAGCAGGGGCCCAATTGTTATATTCAATTGGGATACATACAATGAATTATTAGGAGTTGGAATTTGCATTTATAGGGTGATATGGTAAGAAGGTGATGCCGAGAAATATGCATTTGTACCTACCTAATATCTTGATGTCCAACATAATGGAGACATATCTTTAGCATGGGGATATTGTGTGCATGGTAGAATGCCAATTTATGGAGAGTAATCCAACAAAGTAACATAGAAGGTAACATCCTGACATCATGGCATTATTGTAGAAACACCAGAAGGTTTTCAAAAATATACCACTAGGAAATCCACCATATAGGGGATGCGAGCACATTATTGAACTAGAGGAATGTTTCCAAGTTGTCATCACTAGTGGTATATCTAGTGGGATATATATATTTAATATTGAAACATATTGTAATAGTCTTAGGTACTTCCTGGATTAAAAAGGCTTGGAAAATAGATAACTTAAATGTGTAATAAACATCCAAGCCTATGAATTTGAGAACAAATATGTTAAAGGTAGGAGAAATGCATTAGTAGATGTCATATCCAGCTAACCAATTACATTCTATCTCATAGACGTTCAAACACACTGGAAGTCCCATCTTTTGGTGGAATACTTAAAGAACTTGATGGAATATGAGATCCTAGATGGGATGTCATAGGATAGTTAATACCAAGTTGTCAATGACATTATATATTATAAATATTGGATCTATTTAGTACCAAAATCCCAAATAAAGGTGAATATTATGCAAGTGTCCCATAACTCTCCCCTAATGGGACACTCGGGGTTTCTAAAGACATAGAACCACTAGGGAGAGATTCATATGGAGGGGCCTAAAGGAGGATGATACTATATATGTTCATGTGTGTAGTATCTACCAACAAAATATGAAAGAACACACACATCCAATAGGTTTTTTATAGCCTTTGCTTATTCCAAAGAAGAAATGGGAATGTATTTCCATGGATTTCATCATGATTCTACCCTCAAAACAAGGAAATGTTTGCATCTTTATGGTGGTATATCGACTAACCAAGTATGCTCACTTCTTTTCCATTTCCTCCGAAATCTCTTCATCACAAACAACATAATTATTCCTCCAGGGAGTATTCTGACTCCTTGGTTTTCTAAAGACAATATAAAAAACCGTGACAGGATATTCACGAGAGAATTATGGTAGGATTTATTCAGATTTCTAGTTATAGAGCTCACTCCTAGCACAATCTACCACTTGTAGATATATGGACAGATGGAGGCAGTGAATAAATGGTTAGAAGAGTACTTGTAGAACTATCATAGGGAAGCATGAGGCATGGATGAAGTGATTATATCTACGAGAATATTGCTATAACACTACCCACCATATGTCCACATTACATATGAGACATTTTCTTATGTAGATACAACATTTGAAGATATTATGGCTCCATTAGATAAATATTAGATCCAAGATTGCCAATATATTCTTAAGGAACTCAAGGATAACCTACAGATAGCCCAAAATCAACAAAAACTATATGTAGATAGGTAGAGAGTGGAGAGGAGTTTTGAAGTGGGAGATAAAATGTATCTTCTTTTGCAACCTAGTCGATAGTCCACTTTGAAGAAGAAGGGGGGTAAGAAAAATGAAGCCACGATTTTATTGACCCTATTAAACTATCTAAAAAATAGGAGAAGTTGCATATGAATTGGAGCTTCTAGCAGAGAGAAGCATAAATAACGTATTTCATCTCTCTTTCTTGAATAAGTTTGTTGGACAACATATTATCTCATCACCTGATTTTCATCCATTGGATGAGAGGCACCTTGAGATTATTCTAGAGGAGGTGTCGGAAGTATGGGAAAGGAAGTTGAGAAGCAGAACCATTAGGGAATATTTCGTGCGATGGAAATATTTTCCTTCAGAGGATGCCATGTGGGAGGGAGAACAAATATTGTAACATCCGACACCTAAATTTCTTTAGGGAAAGAAATTTTGGGTAGTGAGGATTGTAATATCCCTAATCAAGTGATTGATGGAAGAAGATACCCTTGTTGGTGCTTCATTCCATTAGGATAGAAACAAGATCAGTTTTGGAAGAAGGGGATCCTCAATTTATAATCCAAAAAGGAGGAAAATAGTTAGTGTATATGTGGTAATTTTTAGAGGTATTTGATGATGGTATTTTCCTATGGTATTATTTTCCAGGATATTTGAGACTAAATTCTAGAAATGTGTAGAGAGCCAAATGGAAAGCTATAAAGGAAGAAGGAGGGAGGAAGGGAATACAATTTATGTTGATATTTTCTCTCCGCATTTGGTTGGAGACTCTGGTGAGTTTTCAATAAGTGAGGTTTTCAAGCGAGATTCTCATGCTAGATTTATTGGGATCTGTGTAAAAGTTATGCAGATCAACATCATAGAGAATTCAATGAGTTTCAAGTTGGAGAGAATGTTTACTTGAACATAAATCATAAGAGGTGTTCCTTAAGGATTGGATCATGTGCCAAGCAGGAACCTCAATATTGTGGGCCTTTTCATATCCTTGAGAGGATTGGACTATGGCTTACCGACTTGCAATGCTGCTAACAGTAAAAGTACGTGATGTTTTCCATGTTTCATTCCTTAAGAGATGTAAAAAATGTTGATCACGTGATTGATTTGCCTATATTATAGGTGGAACGAAAGGGGGAATTATGGCTAGAGCCCCAATTCCTTTTTAGTTGAAATAACTCATTCTTTGGAGAAAAGTAATAGAGGG
>APFE030234825.1:7007-18387 GCA_000404065.3 Pinus taeda | reverse complement strand
GATTTTGTTGCAATATCATAGCTCTTTAATACCATATGCTCAAATATCATAGCTTTTTAGTTATTTGATTTAATTAAAAGAAGATAGAAAAATCTCAACCTTTCATTTTTGTAGGCTAAGAAGAATATTTTAAAATGTTATGTCAAGGTTAAATCCCATGATATTTTTTTAAGTTAAACAGTTTAATTAAAAGAACAAAAAGAACATAAGGAAATTTCAACCCATGTGTATATGCATAATTTTAGAATATAATGTGGAGATTAAATCTGCACCATCTACATACTAATTAGTACTGATTAAATTAGAATTATAGAAACTCTATTCCAATATAAAAATATCTTTTGGCATAGTTATGTTTAATCTATTTCGTAAAACATAAATTCATATAACTATTGCTCTTTAATAGTAGTTTTTAACATACTTATCAATATTAGCTTTTAATATGCATTTTTGTTGATGCTTTTGTATTCCTCTTACAATGTGCTTTCTAGGCTTTTCTTTTTGGTATATGCACAATATCTAGCTTACCACCTTTCTTCTTAGTCTACCCCCTGCATAATATATTGCTTTAGAAGATTGTTGAACTGTGAGTCATGATGATTCACCCTACCAGGTCAAATTAAATAAATACACTAGTTCATCAATGAAACTAATTTTCATCTTTTTAGATATGTGAAAGTCATGATTGGGTCTAACATCTTCTCCACGATAGATGAAATAAACAAATTAGGCAACGGGTTTATAGTTAACTGAGCCTTCGCCCAAGTGGATAAAGAATCCCACAGTCTAATGGAACACGTGTACAAAAATTCCCATAATAATCTTAGGTGTTTTTAATTATTATAGTAGTGTAAACCTATATTAACTTTTTCTTTTCATTTATAATACAAAAATAGAAAACTTAGTAGGGATAAATATTCATGGAAAGCCCACTAAGGCCAAACAATATTATATCACAGACATATAATGTATCAAATATACATGGACACAGATTCTGGGGAATTTTTTTTAGAAAAGAGGTTACTCGTTTTAGGTTAAATGTTAAAAAACATGTTATAGATCATTAAATGTTTCCAATACCATAAAATCCAAGACAAAATAGATGGATATTTGAATTTAAAAAAAAAAAAAAGATGGAATTTAAATTCCTCATTCTGGTTCAAGTTCTTCAACCTTCACATCAAATCCAAGAATTTACTAAAATAAATGACCTCTATATAGGCTCTCTGTGTAATATAAGTGTTGCTCCTGTAGAGGGTCTAGAATCGGTAACTTTAGGGGCTGTAATTGCTCGATCGATCTGGAGCATCTGACTCTCTAAAGATTCACACAATCATAAGCATCATGTTCTAGCTCTCAAGCATCTGACACTTTGGGGCTTTATGGATTACTCAAGTATGCGTAATGTGGATCTCAATAAACAAGGGGCTAGGTATATGTGTAACTATGTGAAGGACCGACAGTAAGGGAATGGAGAAGACCTTCTTCTAATTCTATGTTCCTATCAATGCTATGGATCCCATCATTGGGTAGGAGGTGGCATCTCTCTGTTCAACTTTGAATTTAGACTAAGTTAATTTAAGTTTGAATTGTTTAAAGCCTAGAAAATAAATAGGTAGGGCCATTTATACAGGATGCATGTTTTCCCCTTTCTAAAATAAATGACTGAACCTCAAAAAATATTTATTTTTTCCTATAAGAAGAGAAGGGCCATCGACAAAGATATATGAACCCCAAAAGACAAAGAGACCATGGAAGTGTGCAAGTCAAAATGCAACTACTATTTACTTTCATGCATAATAATGATTGTGTGCAGCTTGTCACTCATGCCACAATCCTTGGTAAGAAAAATGTTTAATCATGGCTATCCCATGCTTTGAATTTTATGTTTATAGTTAGAGAATAAAATATGACCATGATTAAACCCTTGCCCCCCCCCCCCACATTCCCATTCATTCCTTTCGCACAACTTATCCGCCCGACTACCATCAAATCACAATCACCCAAATCCAATGACCTAAAGCAATATCGGCTGCACCTGATGGATGAATGATAACCACCCGATAAAGTGGCTTTCTCTAGACCCTCAATGGCTACGTGTCAAACAATGTATGGCATCGGGTGACCCCTCCCGAAAACCACCCGCACCACAAAGGCAGTGTGATAACCCTCCAAAGCCAAGTCTTCCCCCACTTAACCAAAAAATTGTCAACTGTTCATCCAAAAGTGAAGCTGCCAAAACTAATTATTTTCTCCATAAAAGGCTGTGAAGCCCTCTTTTGCCCTTTTTTTATGCATTCTCTTTGTAAACTCTATAAACCATTGCAATCTCTGCAAATATCGAATTTACCCACAAACTACCAAGTCCACTGCAAAAGATGTTACAGACAACCCAACTGACCTTTCAGTCTATACCAGGACTATGCCAACCACTGCAGCTACCATGCACCATCATTTTTAAAGCCAATTTCATCCAATATCAGGTATTTCACCACGAATTACCCCTTACCGCTTCTAAATTTCGAAACCTTTAGCTTGTGGAGTGTTTTAATTTAAAATTTTGATTAAGAATACTGCCAAACTCAAGAGCTACTTGCCTAAACCCTCTGAAAGTCCCAAAACTTTGTTGAAAACCCCCAAATCCTAATTCAAATCCACAAGAACTAAATTATAGCTGCCCCTATCGCCATGGATGTTAGACCCATTACTACTCCACACTTAGACTTGGAACACCTTCCCCTGGCTGGCAGGGACTTCCAGATCAAAGATACCACTGCCATAGAGCTCCTGCTCAAAATTCATTGCCTAATCAAAGACAAACACTTGAACCATACAGATGATATTGGCCTTTAGGAGTCCAAGTTACCCAGATACTAGTTCCCCCAAGTCCATATCTTTCTAGAAGTTCTTCATATGTGCTATGCATGCTACTTCCCCAGCCATAGATCCATAATGTCTCGTGACGAGAAGGTTCTATTCACTATCACAGTTGAGTCCATTAATGAAATTTTGTAGTTCCAACCAAGGCCAAACCTAACCCCACTCTCAATTGGAGACTTGTTAGACTAGTACCGCAAGATAAGCCCTTCAAGATTGGCCCAGTTCTTACAAACCTTCATTATAGAGGAAAAACACATCCCTAAGGACACCCTTCCATATATGTTAGCCATTTTCTCTAAATGGCAATAGAACTGTGACCATGATATCATGTGTTTTGGGTTACACCACAATTGAATACATTGATGAAATTATTCTTGCTTTCATGTCCATTTATACCCTAGGGTGGCCTCCTACAACTACATATGACTTTGCCAAATTCATAGCTGATAGAATGCATGAGAAGTTCATAACAATAGGAAATGATAGAGTATTCAAATACTCCTCTGTATTGTACCATCTATTTTTGTATTAACAGTCAGATAAGTTTCCTTTCACTCTCTAGAAGCTTGACACTAGGGGCCAGCATAGATCTATCATTTTTTGGACCCCACTCATCCATGAATTTGGATCACCATATACATACTCAGACTTCATAGATTCTTTTATGTACCTAATCATGACTATGCTCACTAGAAATCCTCCACCTAGGATAATTCAAGAAATAAAAAGAGTCCTCCAACTTTCCAAGCAAACCAAAGTGGGAGATTGGTACCTTTACCAAAACCACAAAAGTAAGAATATATGGTTGCCTACTTGCACCATATAAGTTGCCAAGATACCTCCCTATGAGGTTGCTTACCTTAGAATATCATAGACAAATCATCAATGCAGATGAAGTCAACTTTTTCATTGCCAAGAAGAAGGCATATTTCAAAATCAAATACCAATTAGGTCCCTTCATATGCAATTCTAGAGAGGCAGGGAAAGAGGCAGACCTGATCCTACAAAGAATGAATTTTTGAAGGAGTTTTGTATGGAGATATGACCCTTTAGAAGTCATTACCAAGAAGAGGCAAAAGGTCAAGCTAGGGCCTTTTATCCACCACCCCATACCAGAGATAGAGGCATATGCCAATCAAACAAATTGGGTGGAAAATACCTTAGTAGACAGAGACAACAAATGTAGATGTAGAAAATGTTTTTATTGATTTCAAAAAGCAGCTTGACGAGAGCTCACAGTAAGAGGCAAAGACTCAATCCTATCACTAAACAAGAAAACACAAAAGAATTAGTGCAGGTGACCACCATAGAAATAGATAGAAGTAGGGCCACCACTCCTTCTTCAGACATGCAAGAACCTTCCACTTCACAAACTCAGCTGTTGGAAAGGTAGATAAGTTTAGAAGTGTCTTCATGCAGTAGACTTGGTGATAAAGACTAAGACATAAAAGACAGGTATAAAGACATCAAAATGAGGAATGAGAAGCTCAAAGCCCAAACATATGCTCAATACCTAAAGCTCACTTCCACAAATCAAACAAGGCTAATGTTAGCTTTTGACATCAAGGAGGGAAAGCTTCAAAGGTCCTTTCTCAAACCAACAGCACAACAACCCAAGACATCTTCAAACTTCAAGAGGGTGAACTTTGAAGTATTGGCTAGGATATCCATCCCGTAGACCAAATAGAATTGAATAAATGGGCTAGGGAGATGATATAGTCCACCGTGATAGGTAAAGCCATAGCTGCCCATCAATTGTAAAACTCATTAACCAACATCTCATCTCAATATAAGTTCGAGAAGGCCTCCTCACAAGCCAAGGATATTAGGATCAAGTCCTTAGAGGACTTAGTGATTGAATTGAGACACGATCCCAAAGATATTAAAGCTACAGAGTAGCTTATAAAGAAGAAAAATGATGATATTGCTGCACTTAAGAAGCAATTAAAAATACCCCAACTGCAACATTCTGAAACTCTTGAAGTCTTAGAGAGCCAAACCAGACATGAGGAGTTGATGGACTTAGTCCTAAAGCTTAATGTTCAGTTAAAGGAGACAAAAAAGGAGTTGGAAACTTTAATTCAATCAAAGCAAAGTGACTTGGCCACAACTTCTACAAATGTCATCCCTACAGTATCTGCAGCAGTCCCTTTCACACTAGCAACTTCACAAGCACATACACCTCCACTTGCCACAACATTGCCAGTCACAACAAAATCTACAACAATAGGTGAATCAAGAGAAAAAGTAGCAAAATTAGTCAAAGTCGTGGAAGAAATGTCTATCTAGGCTACAAAAATGAATAGACTAAGAGAAAGGGTGGCAAGTTTAGAAACTGACTACAAACTTGCCCAACTTAAGCAAAAGGAAGAGGCACAAAAGGGCCAAAGAATGAATGAAAGAATCAAAGTCATAGAGAAAGACTTAACACTGGAGAAACCCCTTGGGCAAGCCAAGGAACTATTATAGGCCAATATCATTTACTTTGTCGATGATATTTGGCCATCTATTCAAGTTATTTTTTGTTATATAGAATTGATAAATATAGCTACAGAAGCTATCCAAAAGGTCAAAGAGGAATTAGGAGACATGCCTGAGGATGCCAATAGACTCATCCACCTCCTCAACAACAAAAATAGGTATGAGCTTCATGAGCTAGATATAGAAGATAGAATTGAGACCATTTTGGAAATAAGGAAGGTCCTTTCCAAAAGGAACCTAATGCTTAACTTAGAACAAAAATGCCACAACATGCAAGTAGCCATTGATAGATTCATGGCTAACTTCCAAATTTTGAGGGAGAAAGGACTACCCAGTCCATTGGTTATCAATGACAAACTTATGACACAACGAGACTATGATAAGAGACTTAGATAGTTGGCCAAAGAACAAGCTAGCACTTTATCATTAAAAGCCCTGCCAACAGGAAACGTTTTGCATAATACATTTGAGAACTTTTTTTTCCTCCAACACGAGGTAAAACATTTGTTCATCACCAAGCCCAATTTTTCCAAGTATACCAAGGCTAATGAGATATACAGACAAATGATGAATGTCAAGGTACCTGATGCTGGATGGTGGGAAAAGATCACTAATTTACTGTGAGAAATTTACAGTGAAAAGGTTATTGCATAGTAAAAGTAGACATCCAAGTCAACAGATGAAGACAGGTCAACATGGTTAAAGAGTATCAGTGCCAAAGAGTATCAAGTGAAAGATAAAGGTTAAAGAATATTCCAGCATAGAAGACCACTAAAACAAGCCAACATAAAAGGCTTAAACCCAAACATAAAGCCAACAACACCACAATAAAAGGGACAACATGAAGCAGTTCAATAGCTACCTCTATCTTCTAGCAAGAAGATGTTTTGTATTTCCTAGATTAAATCTCAAGTTAGTTTGAGATATTTTGTAATAAACTTTTGTAAAAATACTTCATAAAACGAAGTATGTAGGGTGGATTCTTGTACATTTCTATAGACTTCTTGATCTAAAAATTGTAAATCTTTGGAGCATTGATTAAACCAGCAAGCTGGATTAATGAATAAAGACTAGATATTTCAAAGGATTCATGTGTTGAGTGGAGTGTAGACAAGTATTCTCTCATGTTTTGTTATCTTCTTTAAAGTTTTCCATTATTTTTATATAAATATAAATGCTATAACATGGAATAATATTTTAGAATTTCCTTAATTTCACTCTATTTTAACTGTTAGGCATTTAAATGTTTTCAACTCATATCTAAGTTAAGGAATTCTTAATTTCTCCTTAGTTTAGGTTGTCTCTCTTTAATCTATAGCAAAGGATACTTAATTTCCCTTTGTTTTCGATTACATCCTTTTCCTCATTTAAATCCCAGTTTGAGAATTCTTAATTTCTCCCTCACCTAGGTTCAAACCATTTCACCCCTCTGCTCCAAAGACCTACACTTTACTCTACTATCTTGCCCTTTGAGAATTCTCTTTAGTGATTTAATCCTAGCTCTGCTGCCCTTCTATTGACTCCATAGACCAGTGGTCCAAATACATCATTTTATCCATCTGTTTTAAGGATTCCACCATCCAAATCTACAATACAAATCAAAAACCCACCTAAACCTTCAGAACTAGCATAAAATCCCAACAAGTAAAGATACATTACATAGAGAGAGCCCTCTTGGAGCCATAGGTTGGCTAGAGCCTATGCTTAAAAGTTGGTTTGTGGTTACCTCAACCATTTTCATTCTTGTGATAGCTTCTAGAGAAAATTCTGGGTGATAAAAGTGTCCACCAATCGACCCGCAAGCATCCTTAGTTCCCTTTCACCTCACCAACTCTACAACTCTAACCCTACATCCACCTTCATTGACCTTAATGCCGAGCCTCCATCCATCGATCCTATTTTTCCCATTGATGAAGAACAACCCTTATCCTTGTATTTAGCCTTCGAGGAGACACCCCATTCATCAGAAGAAACCTTATCAGACCATACTGATTCACCTACTATCACTGATGAGCTAGGAGATATGGAAACTAACTCTCACTTCTCTATTTTTCCTAACACTGTCATTCCCACACCATCAATTTCTCCTCCTCCTGCAACTACTTCACCTCATCCATCTTCTTCTACCACTTCATTCATTTATGCCGAGCAAGTGGCTAATTTATGAAAGACCCCTAACAATGTCATCGAGTGGTCTCCCTTGCCTCCCAACAACATGACCTCATTACTTTTATTCTGATCCCTATTCTTCATAGAGTTGCACATAATCAAAAAGTTAATATATAGAGAGAATATTCATCACAAGACCAGCCATAGTTCTTAGTTTCTAGTGGCCAACCACTGCAATCGTGACTTCCACCACTAGATACCATTTCAATATACACCCTTAGCATCTGGTCTTCACCACAATTGTTCCAGTTCATTCACACTTCTGTGTCTCAGTTGGAGAGTCATCTTGTTTAGGTTGAGACTTGATGCGTATATCTTCAAGCTACTTGTGAAGAATGGGAACACTAACTCCATGATGTCGCTACCATATAAACTTAGTTGTGCCTTGAGAAAGATGCAGTATAAACTCAGGTAAAGGATGTCCATTCCAATTTGCAATCAATGTGGCCTACACTTACACCTTTTGTTGACGAGTTGCCTGAATATTTTGCCACCTATTCCCCTACGAAATGTTTCACTTTTGTTGAAGCAACATATAACTAAAGTGTTGCCCATAACCTTGCATTCTAGGATACTATCACTACTATTAGATCCATAAGAGCTATTTATGAACTAGATCACCGATAAAATTCAGGTAGTCACCTTTGTCCTAGACATTTTTCCATAGTTTACTTGAGTGAAAATATTGCATTAGTACCGAAATTGAGAAGCTAGAATTGCATCATCATAAGCATTGGAAATGAAATGAAACTTTTTTTTTGTTGTTATAGGAAGATTCAATGCATTTAGGAGATTTGTTAGAGAAATATTTCATTCTTCTATTGTTGCATTGATTTTGTGTTCCCTATCTCTCAATTATTGTTAAATTTCATCCAAGACAAAGATCCCTTTTCTCATCTAGCTACATGTAGCATTTTTGTTAGGTGACAGCAGTAGGGCCTTGTAATTCTTTTTGACTCTTTGAATTTGAAATATCATCAAGCACATTTCCTTTTGAGCGCATTAAATATTAAAGTGACTAAAGTCATCTTTCATCCTTTTCTCGACTCTTAAAACATGCAAAGGCAAAGTTTTGTTTCAGTGTCTTAAAATTAACTACCCACTAAAGAAGATGGAGCCGATTTTGATAAGGTCAAACAAATAACCAAGGCAACGGCCCCAAGTATTGTAAAACCATGGATCAAGCAAGCGAGGGATTGAAGACTAGATTAAGCGAGCGCGACTATAAAAGAAGACAAAAGGCAGTGAGAAACAAGTTAGATGATGCCACAAAGTTTAAATCATATTGCAAGCTTAGACAATGTTTTATACTTTAGATTGCATTGCAAAGTCTTGATTTTTTTGTAATTGTTGGAACCTAACTTGTATGAGAAAAAGACTTCTTACGGGCAGATTTGAACATGTAATGAACTGTTTTGATATTTATTTTGAATTTAATAAATGTGCACAAACTTGTAATGTGCTGCAAGATGCAATGGAGAGAGGGTATTGTAATTGGTCTCTGATATTTTAATAATAAAAGGAGAATGATAGTTCTACTACATGTTTATGTATTTTTCACCCCCGTTAAAATTATTTGCATACAGTTACTTTCTATTAAATGTATAAGTTAAATAACTGCGGATGATTCTATAAATGGTTGTGCAAGCTGTTTAGATAGATAAATCCAGATCCCTTAGATATTTTTATGGTTGTGCCTCAACTAAGGTGAGATGCACCTTTGATTCAAGGGAGTGAAAATGCTGACGAAGTGCTAGACTATGCAGAAACCTTTGTTGGTAACCTAGGTTGAACATAGGGTCAAACTTCAATTAAAATTTTCCACCAACAAATAATATTAGAAAATATTACAATATCATTTTCATACATTTATGAATATTAAAATATTTAATAAATATGTATGTAGACCTTCATAAAGGTTAGCAGAAAAATTGTTATGATGGGGCAATTCTATTTTCACACAATCAAGAGGGTATCATACACCAATTTCATTTAGATCTTGGTTGTGACATTAAAGTTAAACTATTATTATTATTATTATTATTATTATTAAAAAATTAATAATTATATTTATTATTTATTGTGTATTTTAGATTTATAAATATGTTGATATGATATTGTATACTTTGAATCTTAATAAATAGTAATATTATTATAAATAATGGAAATATTTTATAATTAAATGATAAATTACAATAACATACATAATAAAATATTATATCACATTGTGATGTGTGAAAAGAAATGGATTATGAGGGTTTGGTTGAGTAAAATATTAAGGAAAATTTAGCAAAACTTAATATGAGCAGGTGTAGTGTTGGGGGATATACTAAGAAAAAATCACACTGAGGGTGAGGGAGAAGGTAGGGGGAGACGTTAGGGAAACTTAATATGAGGGGATTGTGTGGGTGGTGGTAAATGTTAGGGAAAATGTAATATGGGGTGAATATGGGGTTGGGGGTGATATTAGAGAAAAATCATAATGAGGTTGAATATGAGGGGATATATTAAGAAAATCTTAATATTAGGAGGCTATGGGGGGAAGGGAAGATATTGAAGAAAATGTATTAATTTTTCCCTAATATATACTCCAACCTCCTACAATTTTCTCTAAAATATCCCTTCAACTCCACACCTTTATTAAGAAAATAATATCTCCCCTAACCTTCACTTAATAGGTTTTCCTTAATATGTCTCTCTCTCACCTCATATTATGTTTTCCCCAACATCTTCCCTCAACTTCACTCTTCTAATTAATACTCACCACCACTTCCAACCTTATTACGAGGGTAATAGTTTTTCCTTCATATATTTTTTACCGAGAATAGTGTCCACTCGGATGCTGCTATTCCCACTAAGACTGGTAGCTATCTTAGAAACAAACAAGTAAAGTCTACTTTCATTTTCCTTTATGAAAATAGATAAGAGTGGAAGAAAGGAGACCAACCGTAGTCTTGCGCTTGATTTCCTTGTTTGATTCCTCTCCTTCCTAATAGAGCTTTGCCACTTCTTCTTCGTCTGGCTAGCTTCAAAGAAAGAGCACCTGGGGAATCACAACAACATACTACTATCGAAGAACAAAGATCTATATTCATAAATAACACAGGACCAGATATGTGTTAACCATACAAATGCATATATAAGCAAACATACAAGAATATGGAGGAAAACTTGAATAGCTTTATTAAGATCAAAATTAGCAAGAGGATTACAACCATATGTTCTGACCCAGCATCATCCTCCAGCAAGAAAGCCCTTCTTCACCTCAAATAAAGCTTAGATCACCCAACACTATGATATTACACCAGAAAACCAACAACACTTCTCTACAAGATACAAGATTCCAGCCTCTGGATCTTTGTGATGAGGGATCCATATATAGATGGAGGTGAGTCATCTTCTGGGATCTTGATTAATGTCCTCTCTCTGATAGTTCCTGATTCCACTTGGAGAATGATGATCTCTTACTCATCCCTGGTCGAGAATAGAGAGGCAAGTGTCAGAGGGGAAGCTTTTGGAAGATTCCATGATCTTCCACCTCACAATTTTTCCCTACCATTTGTCCATTCCTAACCATCACACCCTATAGAGGGGCCATTCAGTATGTGTCACACCTTGTACACTCGGAAAGTGATATGAATCGCACCCTCTGCACTGGGTATTCAGTATGGTCCAGTTTTGACCATTTCTGAGTAGTTTTTTGTGGAGAACTTCTGGGAGATGATGTAATCAACTGAACTTGTTACTTTAGGTAGTGAAGCAACACTTTTAGGGACTTAGGAGCCCTCAGTTTATGGAAATTTATGATTGGGGTTGAAGTGCCCAAAAATGTCTATAACAGTTGCCCCCT
>APFE030234816.1:0-10309 GCA_000404065.3 Pinus taeda | reverse complement strand
CTTTAGCTCTGTTCTATCCCAATTAGATTTAGATGATCTAATACCTAGGGTCTTAGAGATATTATCTAAAGGATTTGATCTACAATCAGCTCTCTTAGTCCAATCTTTGGAATCATACAAACTCTCTAACATATTTTCAGATTCACCCAAGTCAGAGGAAGAACTAGATGTATATTTACCGGAGCTAAAACAAATTGATTTTATCCCCCTCACTCATTATACATTTCCTTCTACTTCTGCCCAACTAGAAGAAACATTATCTGAATATTCAAACCCTTTGTTTGAAAATAAAGAATAGGTTGAAACATAGGTTCAAAAGTTAGTTATTAAAACACTTTTGAAAACTTTTAGGGATCCTCCACTTTCCCATCCTCCTCCTCACACTTTTACACCTCCATATTCACCTACTACTTCACCATATTACTCTCCATCCTCCACTACATCATCACCTACATCTTCTACTAAATCATATTCTTCTTCATCTTCAAATATGGCCTTTCAACCTATTATTTGAGCTAGGTATGTTGCCCTACATCTTCCCAACCGGCTCAACAACTTTCCTGATGGGTATTTGAAACACCTACCCAGGTTTAATGGGGAAAATGGTTTGTCTACGGAATATCATCTAGCTTCCTTTTTAGATTTTGTAGATAATATGAACATAGAGCATGAGGATGTACATATGTGATTATTTGTTTAGCCTTTAGAGGGAAACATTAGGATTTGGTTTAGACAATTGAGAGCTGATTTAATTCATTCTTGGAATGAATTAACTACCATATTCAAGAATTAGTGGGGCGTTATAAAGGATCTAGTTTAATATCTTACAGAGTTTTAAGTGCTTAAAAGGAACCATGGAGAACTAGTGGAAGATTTCAATAAACAATAATAAAATTTACCATAAGACACCTCATGATTGTAAACCTCCAGTTACAACAACAAAAGTTAGGTTTTCCAAAGCCTTTGATGATGACTTTGCAGTCATGCTTAGGGAAAGGACATCCCCTACCTTATAGTACATGCAAACTAATGCTATAGAAGTTGAGGCTAATAGATCAACATCACCTAAACTCAAAGCCAAGGCTGAAAAGGCTGAGAGAAAATTGAAAGCTAATGAAGAAGGCTCTTCCTTAAAAACCAAAAACGATGATCAAAAGATATATGAGATAACATCATTACTTAGAAACCTTTCTAATATGATTTATAAGATATAAAATAAGCCTAGAATGATAAAACAAACTACTTCTAGACCACAAATTGAATTTAGAAGAGTTCCTCAAACTCAAATTTTGTAGAGACTGAACTTTGATCAACAGATCCAACCCCCATTCATGATTGATGACCAAAAAACATATGACATTGGACCATTAATTTATGAAGATATAAATAATCTATATCATTCATCTATACATAATGCTATTGTTTCTCACTCTTCAAATCAATCTTCTCAAGATCAAGAAGACCATCAAATTTCTAAATATCAAGAATTTTCTGAATTCCTAATTGCAAAATTGAATAGGAGATATGATCTAAGACCTAGGTCAGGGCTTGGTAGACCTCCAAAAAGTCTCACTATAAATGAATCTGAGATCAAATTTTCTGAAAACCAGACAACAATCATTCAACCATTGAATCAAACAACTAAAACAAGCCAAATTTATAAAAAATTATTGATAACCTTCAATGTTGAAAGAGAACTGGAAAGAGTTAAAATACCAATTCCACTAGCTGAACTGTAAAAAAATCCAGGGTATAAGAACCAAGTTTCTAAATGGATTCAATCATCCAGTGTGGATGCTGAAGGGGATGTGATAAGCCTACAAGACATACAACCCTTAGTAGTTTTTGGTCCTATCTATGACATTATAGATGAGAATGTACCACCTTTTTATGTCTCTGAAAATTCATGATTTCCTTTTATATAATTTTATGTTAGATTCTAGGGATTCCCATAATCTGATGCCTAAAGTAATCATGGACCAGCTGCAATTAGAAGTCACTGGAACTTACCATGATCTTTACACTTTTGACTCTAAGAAAGTACCCTGTCTTGGACTTATTAAAGATTTGGTGGTTACCTTAGTTCAGGTCCCTGTCAAAAGTGTGGTTTTTGACATTGTAGTCACTGACATCCCTCCCAAATTTGGAATGCTTTTAAAAAGATTTTTCTATGCCAAATGACGAGGAAGCCTACAAATGGATATATCTTATGCCACTATTCTGGTATATGGGGCTAAGCATCTTAGGTTATACATAGAAGTTATATTTATGAATATTGTTGTAAATATGATCAAGCTAGGAATCATCCTATCTATGTTGTTGACCAAGAATTTGGGTGTTTTTGAATTATCAGCTAATAATTCACAAAATAATCAACTTACTATTGAAAACATCGTTGACAAACCTAAAACCATTGAAACTGATATTTTGAAATTGTACTTTGATGGTTCTTGCTCAAAGGAAGGAGCAGGAGCTGGAATTGTATTAATTTCATGAGATAAATAAAACATTACCCAATCATATAAACATGAATTAAATGTAACTAATAATGTAGCAGAGTATGAAGATTTTATGCTTGGATTGGAGTTAGCAAGAAGTCTTAAGGTGCAGAATTTAAGTGCATACAATGATTTTTAACTTATTGTGAAACAAGTTAGGAATCAGCGTCAAACTAAGCACCCTAGACTAAGATCTTATAGGAATGAGATTTGAGATTCAATTGAAAATTTATTTTTAGCATTCAATATTACTGCTATTCCTAAATATCAAAACATGCATGCATATTCCTTGGTTGTTTCTGCAAGTTCTTTTAAAGTTCAAGATAAAACGCTTGTCTAGTATCAAATTCAAGTCAAATATAGACCATCTATTCCTGAAAATATTAAGAAATGGAAAATCTTTGATGATGACGAGCAACTAAAATCCTTTTTGCAAGTCATTGATGAACTCTCAAACCTACAAGTTGAAGAAGAACAACTTGATAATCTTGAAGTTGACATCAAAAATCAAACACCATAATTTGACTCTAATTTCTGATCATAGCATTATCCAATTATCTAACAATTTTATTCCAAAAGGGTTAATCCTTCTTGAGAAGCTCTTTGATCATAATGATGTCCCCAAAAATCCACTATCTAATTCACATGAGGAAAATATTGAAATTTATAACATTAAAAGTTCTGAAGAGATCAGAAATGTTAAAAATTTTGCATCCCTGTCAATGGAAGCCAAAGATAAATATTTAGCTCCCCTTAAAGCCTACAAAGATGTTTTTGCATCGTATTATAATGACTTCAAAACATATGATACATCTCTTATTGAACTTAAAATTCCATTAAAACTAGAGGCAAAACCTTTCAAACAAAAATTGAGGAGAATTAATCATGTCCTTCTTCTTGTTATTGAAAAAGAACTTAAGAAGCTACTTGATGCTAAAATAATTCTTCCATCGGGATATTATGATTGGGTATCTAATCAAGTTCCAATGAGAAAAAGAAATGGTGAAATTAGATTATGTGTGGATTTTAGGAATTTGAATAAATATTCCCCGAAAGATAATTATCCATTACCTAAGATGGACCAATTACTTTAGAAAGTTTCAGGATCCCATATAATTTCCACGTTAGATGGTTTTTCTGGATATAATCAGATTATGGTTAGTCCAGAGGATAGAGAAAAAATTGCATTCACAACTCTTTGGGGCACATTCATGTATTCCCAATTTCCTTTTGGGTTAATTAATGCTCGAGCTACATTTAAACGTGCTATGGACCTAGAATTTGCAGGTAAGACCAACAAATTTTTTGTTATTTATTTAGATGATTTAACTGTTTTTTCCAATTACGATGAAAGCATTTAAAGCATTTGAGAAAGGTTTTTGACAAATGCAGAAAATTTGGGATTTCTCTTAGTCCCAAGAATCATTTGTTACACTCCAAGAAGGAAAATTTCTTGGCCACATCATTTCTAAAGATGGAGTAGTCATTAATCCTAAAAGAGTCTCAACAATTTAGGCACTCATACTACCAAGGAATAAGAAGGAATTTCAAGCTTTCATTGGGAAAAATAATTTTCTAAGAAGGTTTATCCCTAATTATGCTAAAATAGTTAAGGACATCACTGATATGCTGAAAAAGAACCATGAAGTTAAATGGACTATTCCTGCTAGGTATGCATTTGATCAGATTAAAAAGGCCATTGTAGAAGCCCCCATCATAGCCATTCCAGATTACTCTGAACCTTTTAGTGTATTTTATTTTGCTTTTGAAACTACCTTAGTTGTTGTTCTTTTGCAAAAGAATAAATATGGAGATAACAAATCCATTGCATTTTAGTAAAGTAATGAGGGATGCTGAGCTAAAGTATGGAATTATTGAAAAGCAAGCCTATTCTTTAGTTTAATCTCTAAAATCCTTTAGAATCTATCTCCTCCACTCTTCTATTATTTCCTATGTACCCAATAGTGCTATCAAAATTGTTTTAACTCATTCTGATGCTGATGGAAAGAGAGGGAGATGGATAACTAATATTTTAGATTATGATCTCATCATAAAGACTACCAAGCTGGTAAAAGGTCAAGGCATGGATAAGCTCCTTGCTGAGTCCAATTACAAAATCTTAGGAATAAATTCTATATTTGAAATCTCAGCTGAGAAGAATACATAAGGACCTTCTACAACCCCCACACAGGAGAATCCACAAGAACCTTATGAGAGACCAACTGAGAATAATCCACAAGAACCTTCTAAAGTCCCAACACAGGAGAATCCACAAGAACCTTCTACATCAGATCAATCAATTTTGATTCACATAGATGATTCTTTTTTATTATCAGATTGGTACTTTGATATTGTGAATTTTCGTAGAGAATTTGAATCTCCACTCGAATTCAACAAAAATCAATGTAAAAGAATGAATTTGAAGGCTGTAAAGTACTATATTTTAAATGAAAATATGTATTGGAAGGATCCTCTTAAAATCCTTAACAGAAAACGAGACAGAAGGGATCATTGATCAATTTCATGCAAGAATTTGTGGAGGGCACTATGCTTGGAGGGCTACAATATACAAGATCTTAAGGGCAGGGTTTTATTGGCCTACTCTATTTGCATAGGTGGGAGCAAAGGTTAGGAGATGTACATAGTGTCAAATGTTTGCTGGAAAGCAAATATTAGCAACTCTTCCCTTGGTTCCATTACTAGTCCAAGCACCATTCCTTAAATGGGGATTGGATTTCATTGGTGAAATTCATCCTCCATCAAGTAGTTAACACAGATGGATATTTACTACTATAGATTACTTTACCAAATGGGTAGAAGCCATTCCAGTAAAAAATGCAATTGATACTGTTGTTATCAAGTTTATTGAAGAATACATATTGTCTAGATTTGGATGCCCCAAGGAAATAGTGACAAACAATGCAACAACATTTAGTAGCACTAAGATGATTGAGTTCTGTGATAAATATCAGAACTTGTTGCATCATTATACTCCATACTATCCATAGGGAAATGGACTGGAAGAGTCCTCAAATAAAAGTTTGGTTCAAATTATAAAGAAAACATTGGAGGATCATAAAAGGAGTTGGGACAGTCATCTCATTTATGCAGTTTGGGCCAACATGATTTCAGCTAAAAGATCAATAGGTAAATCCCATTTTCAACTCGTTTATGGTAAAGAAATTAGATTTCCCACACATTTAGCTTTTCATGTCATGAAGTTTTTGCAAGAGACAAATGAAGAGCCTGATGACTTCTCCTGAAGAATAAATAAGGTCATAGAACTAAATGAGGATAGAGATGAAGTCCATTACAAGCTTAAGAAATATCAGAGTAAAATGACAAGCTTGTTTGGTAGGAAAGCTAGGGAAAGAAATTTCAAGGAAGGTGATTTGGAATATGGGATGCTAGAAAAGAAGACAAAGGGAAACATGGCAAGTTTGACAACCTCTAGTTGGGACCTTTTAGAATTGCTGAGGTTAAGGGTAATAACACTTTCATCCTGCAGAATTTGGAGGGAGAGTATTCCTCATTGCCTGTCGATGGGAAATACTTGAAGCACTACATTCAATATTGAGAGGTTTCTACTCATTCATCATTGTATTATATCAGAGAGTATATTTTACATGCAGTGTGTATTTGTTTCAACAGATACCCCATTAGCATGAGAAGAAGGCACATGGATCTGCAAGTTCTCTACAACCTGCAAGAGGAAGCAGTCCCCAGTTCGAGATGATGTTGTAACATGCTTTATTTTTGATAAGTTAGTTTTTATTTATAAAAGAGGGTATAAAAAATAAAGGAAAAAATGGAAATATGAAAAAATAGAAAATAAAAAAAAGAGATGAAATAAAATCCCATTAAAAGAAAATCAAAATTTGTATAAGTGTTCCTGTTTCAATGCCACTTCATAAAAATAAATTGTATTTGTAATAAATAAAGGTTTGTGTGTACCTTGTTTATATGCAACAACCTTTTCTTATGATTTGGATCAAACTGTGTAATCTTGATCAAATCATTAAATTTGTGTTTTAGATTAGTGAATAAGTTTACCAAACTCTTTAATCTTGGTCGAACACTAGAATATATGATAGAATAGGATAAATTAATGGCCTAATATGCTCAAAATTTAGCTAAGGTTGTAGTAGAATAGGATAAATAGTGAATTAGATAAATAAATACTTTTAGTGTAAATGCACCAAAATTAGATTAATTTTTAATTATCATTTAATTAAATTTTAAACGATGATTACTTTTTTGTAAATAAACATTCATATTGTTAACACCCAGGTTGTTCTCTTTGACTCCTAAGAGAATACGGCCGGGGTAACCACTAACCAATCTTTGGGCTACAGCTTCTAGCGAAGCTGTAGTCAGAGAGGGCTCTCTCTGTTAGTTGTGTCACTGTTTTCAGTGAGGGTTTTAGGCTAGTTATGAGATGTGTTTTTTGGTTGTTTGTATGTTCGGTTGGGAGGATGCTTCTGTTTTCTTTAAAGTATATCAGCAGGCAAGATTAATCCATTGGGCAATGGGGTCTAGGACTGTTTTCTCTTGAAATCTTGATTTTGGTGAGGGGAAAAGCTACAGGGCCTGTGTGCATTTCATGAAACAAACTGTAAATAGTGAGAGTGAGGTGAAGAAAACCAGCAGAGAGCAATTAAGAGTTCTTTACTTAAGCTGTATATTGTGAAAGGGGCTTGTTATCTAGGAGCAATCACTTGAATTCCTTAAACAACGATACACAGTGATAACATAGTATTAAAGGTAGCAGTTAAGAATTACGCTTTAAATACTTTATCAGAAGAAAAACATATAAGATAGTTTAGATTGAGCTCAGGGTAGTGAATGACCAAATCCTGAGACTATTCTTTTTCCTCACTATCTGGCTTTACAAATGTATAGAAAACATGAGATACATATGAAATAACAGGAAACACAGGTGAAATAAAGAGTC
Organism: Pinus taeda; assembly: GCA_000404065.3. Lineage (NCBI taxonomy): Eukaryota > Viridiplantae > Streptophyta > Pinopsida > Pinales > Pinaceae > Pinus > Pinus taeda. The sequence goes on along the minus strand of APFE030234816.1, from coordinate 2,857 downwards.
ATGAGAAAACTTATTGAACCATGCAATGCACAGGAATCCTGCCACTTTGAGCCACACACCATCCACAGATCAAGAGACAAACATCTTTGAAGAAATCCCACTGCCTTTTGTATTGAACTGTTCTGAGAGTTTACAATATCAGAATTACAAAGAAGATATCAGGAGAATTTCTTACATCCGGAGTCCAACCCCTCTAAACAAACGCGAGGGGGAATATATAGAGGTTACATACAAAAATATCTCAGGTATGGAGTCATCTGAGAGGAAAATATCTCTTACATTAGTATAGAGAGAGTAGATGAGAAGTTATTGCAAGCATAAATGCCTCTTAAAGGCCTTAAACTCCTGTCAGGATAGAATTTTTGACTTTTGGGCACTGCGGAGTTAACTGCGCGGCTTTATCATAAATATAGCTTTGAAGAGCTTTGTGACTCTGCTTTTTGTATCTTCTTGTCCCTGCCACCTGTACCTGCTGATGCTGCTGTTGATGCCGAGTACCTGTGATGAGTTGGCTCAGCGTCTTTATGCTTGCTATCATGGCTTTGTCCACCTGTAGATGCAATTATGGACTGTATTGCTGACAAAATATTTAATTCCTTAGCTTTGGTTCAAAAGAAGCTTTATTAAATCCTGCCATGTGTCTTGAGGGGGCAGCTGATGCCTCAAAATTGACCCTAAGGTCTCATCAGCTTCTGTGTATTTGTAGAAATGAGGAGGCTCATCAAATAAATGTGCTACTTCATTTTTAATAAAAAATAAATTATCTAACTTTTCAAACAAAGCCTGTCCTGTTAGTGGGCCTGCTGAAGATGACCCAGGAGCCTCAGCAATTTGAATTGCTGCAAAACTGCTTACCCTTTTGATATATTTTTCATGAGATAGGAGGTTCCCTGATTCCACTACGTTGGGAAGTCCTCTGTCTACCAGGGCTGTAAACCTTTTCTGGAACTTATTTATATCTACTTGTATATCATGTATCTTTCTGTCCAGTGTTTGAATCAGGTTCTTCATCGTTGTGGTTCTTTTGATTATGGAAATTGTTTCTGTCCTATTTGCAATTCCCATTTTTATTAGTTGAGAATCAGTCCTATAATTAAGGACCTCAATCATCTTTGGGGCAAGGTCTGCCATGTTGCCTAGGGAGTTTCTAGCTCTTTGCTGTTCCCTTCTTGCCCTGCCCAGGAGTCCTATCTGCTCATGTATAGCATCAATGTACTCCCATTGGTTAGTGATTGATTGTCCAATGGCAGTCCATATCACTTGCTTGATCTCTGCTGTTACTGCTTCAAAATTGAGCTGCTTTTCCAGCTCTGCAACTTTCTTCTTTAGGGCTTTTACTTCCCTTTCCCTTTCAGCTACATTTTGCTTAGATTTATCATATCTCTCATTCACTTTTGCTAAACTTTCCTTGGCCTGATTGAGCTCTGTCATTTGAGCCTCTAGCACTTGGAGCTCTTGCCTTAGTTTTTGCATATCTAGGCTCTCTGTCTGCTCTGTTGGTGGTGCTGGAGTGGCCGGCTCTGTTTTTGTTGGCTCTGTTGTAGATGGAGCTGTTTCTGACGTTTGCTGCTTTGGAGGGATGTGCTCCTTAGGGGTCTCCTCAATGTTTATTGTATCTGTAGAGGTTTTGGAAGACTGCCCTGTTTCCTTCCTTTGCAGAGCTGCTTCTAAGGTAGTCTCTGTATCCTGCAGCTTCTGTTGGGTGTCAACTAGTTCTTTATATAAGCTCATCAAAAGTGCAGTGACATCCTTTTCTCTTCTCTGTTGGGTCACTTCATCTGTTTGAGGATGTAGCGTTGGGGGGATTTTCATATTCTTCTTAATTGCTGCTACATCTGCATCCCTTAGTTTAAGGACCTCCTGTATGGCCTTAACGCCATTGGGATCATGTCCAAACTCTATGATAATGTCCTCCAGTGCCTTGATTCTATTATCCTTGGCTTGAGAGGATGCCCTCTCCAACTCAAGCTGTGCTGCTGTGTTATTCAAACTATTTTGCAGCTTATAGTTTATCAAGGTCTTGTCCGCCAAGGTGGCATAGACCATCTCACCTGTTTGCTTGTGAAGCTCGATCTGGTCCATAGGGTGGATGTCTTTTGCCAGGACTTCTAGGTTTGTCCTTATATAATCGGTAGGTGATTGAGGTCGCTGCACTGTAGGAGTAAAATGACTCATAGTCAATTTGCTCTCCTGCACATCATAGGCAACCATGAACCTTTGTTGATTTGAGGGAGCCATGTTCAATAGATAGTTGTATAGCTTGATCTTGATTGGCTCACTCCTCCTTTTGGCATCCTTAAATTGCTCCTTGATGCCTGCAGCTGTGTCCTTATCTTGCCCTGAGGAGCTGACCTCCCCAAGTGCTGTCCTGTCCTGCTCTTGCTGCATTGAGCTGGCAGAGGCCTCAAAGCTGTGCATTTCTTCTTCTGAAAGTGGATTCAGCCTCTGCCTTTTATCTTGACCTTCTGTGAGAGGGGTCTCCCTCTCCCTTTTCCTGCTGGTGTCCTCCCTCTGAGGGGTTTGGAGGACCGAGGAGTCTATCCTAGAGTCCTGTCTAGGAGGAGCCATGCTAGTTGTCTTTTCTTGAGTGGCTCCCTGGCCTTCTCCTCTTTGTTTTTCTTGGTCCTGTTGACCAATTTCTTGCTGTTGTTGCTCTTGCTGGCCCTGTTGGCCCTCTTGGATCTGCTGGCCTTCTTGGCCCTCTGCCTCTTCCATTACTTTTTCTTTACCTTTGTCCTGCCCTTGATTTGAAGTCTGTGCTGCTTCTTGTGGTGTTGCAGATGAGGAAGCTGGCACTGTAGTGTGAGCACTCGGTAGGGTAGGCACCTGTGAAGGACATTCCAAGTCAGCCATCTTA
>APFE030234815.1:72389-86435 GCA_000404065.3 Pinus taeda | reverse complement strand
GGTGTTCTTTGATGTGACTGTCTGATTCATGCTCATTGTTTTATGGTACTGATATGCAAAAATAATTCAAAGTATAAATAAGGAAGAATTGTTAAAAGGACTAGATAATACTGATTCACCCCCCCTCTCAATATTATTTTCAACACTATCCTCAGAACACAATGTCAGAGGAAGGTTCTATGGGGCCAGACCCTCAGTTCATAGATAGTTTCCTGGCCATAAAGTCCATGGTAGAGGAAATGTATAAGGACTTTAGAAAACACAAGGATGAAGATTCATCAGGCTCCAAAGAAGATAAAGGAGAAGAAGAGTCTTTCGTTCATGACCACTCAAAAGGCAAAGGGAAAGAAGAAAGCTTTCTCACAACTCCTAATAGCCCTGAACATAAAAAGAAGGCATCTTTGATTAAACTAGATGTTAAATTTGATTTACCTATATATGATGGAGAGTTGAATGTAGAAAAGTTGGACAATTGGATTAGACAAATTGATGTTTATTGTAGAGTGCAGAGTATTGATTCAGACAAGAGCAAGATTCAGCTGGCAAGTCTGCACCTTGGAGGCACTGCCTTGGTTTGGTGGGAAGGCAGGACCCAAGCTAACATGAAAAGATATGGTAAGACCATCTCTTTCTGGAGTGAATTTGTTTCTGCAATAAAAAATTATTTATATCCATTGGCCGTCATGTAGCAAGCTATGATGAGTTGGAAAACTCTTTGACAGTTGAAAGGGAAAAGTTTACAAGGATACACCCAAGAATTTAAGAAGAGAGCATTGATTCTAGGAATCTCATTAGACTCACCTGAGACTCTGTTGAAGTACGTTGGTGGTCTACACAGCTACATGAGGCACACTATCCTCATGTTTAATCCCTATAGTATAGATGAGGTATCTGTACAAGCTACTCATCTAGAAGTTAGAGGAAAGAATGGAAGTCCGGAAGTTGGGAGATCATCCCAACCCACTGCAAGCAAGAATAAGGACAAAAGAAAGCAGAAATGGGAAAGCAAGGAAGGCTAAAACTACACAGAAGAGCAAGTCTTCATGCTTTCACTGTAAGAAGGATGGGCATGATGATGAGCACTGTTGGATTCTGCATCCGGAGCTGAGACCTAAGAAGTTCGAGCGCAAGAAGAAGAAGACTGCTGCAGCTATTCAGAAAGATTTGGGGTCAGACTCAGGGGATGAAACAAATATTACAGCCACATGTATAAAAGTTAAGAATTCTTAAGCATCTACTAGTAATTTTGCACAATCTACTATTGATGAAGAAAATGAGAGAAAAAAGACATGAGCTTTTCCATATTTGAGTTATTTCCAAACATCAAAAGATTGATACTTTGTTTGATAGTGGTTCACAAGTAAATTTAATTTCTGAAGCAATTGTAAATAAGTTGGGATTAGTGACTACACCTCACAAGAAACCATACCCATTAGGATGGTTAAATGATAAAGCACAACTACAAGTGACTAGACAATGCAAACTCAGGTTTTCTTTTGGGTCAACATTTTTAGATGAGATTGAGTTAGACAAAATTCCTTTGGATATATGTGGAATTGTTTTAGGAAGTCCTTACTTGTATGACAGAAAAGCTATCTTCTATAGAGTTGAGAACAAGTATCTGCTTGTCAAAGATGGAATCGAATATTTTGTAAGAGCTCATAAGCTCAAGAATAATTATACTCTCATAAACTCAGGGCAGATGAAACGAATGATAAATTCATGCAAACATTTCTTAATAATGGTTGTAAAGGAAAAGAAACCTAATAAAACCAATGTATTTGAGGGTTGTAATGCTAAACAGCAAGCTGATTTAGAAAAGGTTGTTTCAGAGTATGATATCTTGTTTCAAGAACCTAAACGTCTGCCACCCAAAAAGGAAATAGTGCATGATATTATTTTGCAGCAAGATGCTCCATTGCCTAACATTGGAATGTACAGGTTGTCTGCTTTAGAGAACGTTGAAATCAAGAAGCAAGTGCAGGAGTTGCTCGAGAAAGGGTTCATCAGACCTAGCACATCACCATGTGGATCACCAATCGTTTTGGTGAGAAAGAAAGATGGCTTGTGGAGAATGTGCATTGATTACCGAGCACTAAATAAGATAACAATAAAAAACCATTATCCGCTTCCTCGCATAGATGATTTGTTAGATCAATTGAAAGAAGTTGTTTATTTTTCCAAGCTAGACTTGCATAGTGGATATCATCAAGTTAGAGTGGCAGAACAAGATGCATGTAAGAGTGCTTTCAAAACAAAGCAGGGATTGTATGAGTGGTTGGTTATGCCTTTTGGCTTAACTAATGCTCCTGCTACTTTCATGAGATTAATGAATGATGTACTCAGACCTTTTCTTGATGATTTTGTTATTGTGTATCTGGATGACATTCTGATATTTAGAAAAACATGGGAAGAACATTTAAACCATGTTAAGCACACACTAGATGTTTTGAAAAGAGAAAAAAATTATGTTAAACTTTCAAAATGTGAATTTGTCAAAACATATCTGAATTATTTGGGACATATAGTAGGGGGTGGTGAATTGAAGATAGATCCCTCTAAAGTGGCAGTCATTGTGAACTGGCCTAAACCCAAATCTGCTACAGAAGTTAGAAGCTTCTTAGGAGCAGCACAATATTAGAGAAAGTTCATTTCTAACTTTTCCATAATTGCAGCTCCCTTACATGCTTTAACAGGATTGAACAAGGTGTTTCAGTGGGGAGGCAAACAACAGAAAGCCTTCGACACCTTGAAAGAAAAGATTAGTACAACACCTGTACTAACATTGCCTGATCTTCAAAGAAAATTTGAGATCCAAACGAATGCCAGTTACTATGCCATGGGAGCAATGTTGACATAGCACGGTAAACCCATATGTTATCATTCTGAGACATTTAATTCTGCAGTAGTTAAATATCCTACATATGATACAGAATTGTATGCATTAGTACAGAGTGTGAAAAATTGGAAACATTACTTAATGGGCAAAGAGACAGTAATACATATTGATCATCAACCACTTCAATACCTACACTCCCAAACTAAGTTGCATCAATCAAGGCAATATATATGGATGGGTTTTCTACAACAGTTTCATTTATTCATCAGATATAAAAAGGGCATACACAATAAAGTTGCATATATGTTATCTAGACCCATTATAAATGCATCTACTATACTTAAGCATAATTCTGTGTTACATGAGAGCTACATTGAAAAATATGCTCAAGATATAGATTTCAAAGATGTATGTGCAACTTTAAGTCAAGGCAAATGAGTAGAAGAACTGGATTATCATGTAAAGGACCGACTTCTATATCATTGTGGGAAGCTATGCATTCCACAAACTGAAAGAGTAAATATAATTCGAGAAGCACACACTTCTCTAATATCATGTCACTTTAGGGTAAGTAAAATAGTTACACAGCTGCACAAATTTTGTTATTGGCCAAAAATGAATGAGACAGTTTCTAGATATGTAAGATGGTGTACTATGTGTGCTAAAAGCAAGCCCAGAAAAAGAAAACTAGGCTTGTACACTCCATTACTAGTTCCTTCTCACCCTTGAGAAAGTGTTTCCATGGATTTTGTTGGAGGACTGTCTAAATCTAGGAAAGGTCATGATTATTTGTATGTTGTTGTGGATAAGTTCAGCAAAATGTGTATTTTGATACCTTGTAATAAACAGATTACAACTGAACAAACTGCAAAATTGTTCTTTCAACATGTATGGGTTCATTTTGGATTACCCACTTCCATTGTATCTGATTGAGACACCCGATTTGTGGGGAAGTTTTGGTCAAGACTGTGGGAACTGATGGAGACCAAACTGAAGAAAAGCACAACTTTTCATCCACAAACTGATGCCCAGATAGAAGTAGTTAACAGGACGGTGATCCAGTTACTCAGGGGATATTGCAGCAAGCATCCTAAGCTTTAGGATGAACATTTATGTTATATGCAGCATGCCTACAATAGAGCCAAACATTCTTCTACACAGAGATCTCCTTTTGAGACCTGTTTTGGTTTCACACCAAGGTCACCTTTGGATTTTGTCTTTGGTAAGAATACCACAGTTCAGGGACACAGTGATGTGGACAGGGCAACTAGGTTCATTGAACAAATCCAAGATATCCACCAACCTGTACAGGAACAACTAGAAAAGAGCCAAGCCAAATACAAGGCAAGGCATGACAAGCATCGGATGGAGCATAGTTTCTAAGTTGGAGACCAAGTCTGGTTGTACATCAGCAAAGACAAAATGCAAAGTGAAGGTAAAAAGCTAAAGCCTATCAGGTATGGACCTTTCAAGATACTTGAGAAAATTAGTGAGAATGCTTTTTGCCTTGATCTACCAGCTTACATGTGCATCTACTCAGTCATAAATGCAGATTTCTTGAGATTAATTAAACCTTCACTAATTGAGGGTCCCGAAGAGTAGAGTCAATTGCCTTCTATTGATGACCTGTTACCTGAATATCTCAATGAGTTTGGGGAATACGCAGTTCTGGACAGGAAGGTGAGAACGACACGCAAGGGAGATGTTGAGTACCTAAAAATTGGGCTCAAGGGTTCAAAGCCGAGCAGTGCAAAGTGGATAGAGATTAGACAAGTGAGACAATTGTACCCTCACTTAGTCAATGCTTGAAAACCAACTTTTGGTGGTCCAAAAGCTTTTTCAGTGGGAAGGTCGTGATCCGAATTAGATCCATGAAAATTTTCAAAGTGCTATGACTATATCAAATCAGGACAGACTTCAAAAACTTTTGGACAATGAGCTATCAGGAAGGACCTCAGGACAGTGGCAGTTTGTAGCCAGCAAGGAACGATGAGGACCTCAATCAAAGAGTGCTAACTGAGGCCCATGGAGACCACGCAGGGCGCAAACTAGCAGTTAGGAAGTCTGGATCGGAAAATGAAGGCCATTTATGATGCACGATTAGGCGCTAATCGCGCATCGTTAGGCAAAACCCCTCGAAATGGAAAGGCCCCGAGCGCTCGGTCACAAGGAAAGCTGAAAACCATGGGAAAATCACTAAAGCGAAAGGTGGGTCGTGCGCTCCAAAACCGGCGGAATATCGGAAGCATTTTGGGCGGTAAGCGGAATTGTCAGGAGACTCAGCGATGCCATACAGTGAACAACGTGTGTCTGGCGGATGACAGAGAAAACTGCTTCTCATCACAGGCTAACGTTTGAGCAAGTCAATCACGCGATATGAGTGATAACCGTAGGATTTGGAGGCCCTAGATCTAACGGCGAAGATTATGCCTGATGGGAAACCGGATCTGGAGGGAGAATTAAGTGATGGAATATAAAAGTCTGAAGTTCAATTTGACCGCTGAGTTGGCGGATGGATCATTACACAAAGTAATCAAAATACCGAACCGATTGATGAAGATCTAGCACAATTCGTGAGAGGACAAGTGGCCACTTCCCTGTGAGACGTTACACAGTGGCGATGACGCAGAGGTAGGGAACTCCAAGCGAACAACAATAGGCGATTTGAATGGGCGTGTTGACGCCTAATCATCAGGATTGGGTGAATATAATGTAAATAAATAATAAGTAATATGAACAGTCAATGGGAGATGAAGTGAACTGTCTCTCCCTAATGTATATAATAAAGATCAACTTGAAGGAATAAAATATACAAATCAATTTTTCTTTGAGGAGTTACTGCCTGGCCTGACATGGTATTAGAGTCAGCTCCCAGAAATAGTTGTAACTCCCTTGTACCTACTGCGCTCTCTATCCACTGCCCCTATGCGCTCTATCTGCCATAAGTGATTCTGAGCCATTCTGCGCTCTGTCCGCATAATTGTTTTGTGCCCATTGCATAATTACATTGCTGCTTAATTGTTTTGTGCCCAATGCATAATTGTATTGCTACATAACTATTCTGAGCAGACTGAAGGCCATATCTACCATGTGTTAGGATGGAGTGCTGAACCGTTGCTCATTCCACATTCCTGGAGATATGTTGATTCCACGCTTCTGCATTGAAAGCATCACTGAATTACTGCGTGAGAATGAATGGTGTGGTTGCTGCATTGGGAGCATGGTATAGCTACTCTGCATGAAGCATTATCTCCGTTAAAGCACACCTACGTTGAAGGTATCAAAGCACCGTAGTTCGTTCCTGCATGGAAGGAGAAATAGTCGTGGCTTCAAGGTCTAGAGAATCAAAGGGATTTATGGTGATTTTTTTAGTCTTTTCAGTGATTACTATGAAATGAGTATTGATTTTTTCGACTTTGGGTGCTGCCTCTTGTTTAATGTTGTCCTATATTTATTTAACACTGTGGTATCTTGATCTTTCAAGTCCTGCACACAAATTTAAGTCGAACCACATCCAACAGCAATTTACACGCCGTTGCTGCAAATTATTTCCTCTACCATTACAGACAGACACACGAACCTGTATCACTAACCTCTCTGCATGGTTTTCTCTGTGACAGACATGGAGACCAGAGAGAGATAGTACTTTAGATCGATTCACTCGGTGGTGATGAAGAATGGCAGATAAATGTCAATTCAGGCGTCAGGGGAATAAGAACTTATGGTAATGTGAATATCTCTTTTATGGGCCCACATACAACTAGAGAGTAGTAATATGTGCATATTGCTAATGCGCCATCAAATTTAAATATTTAAAGCCCATTAAATTTAAATATTTAACGCCAACCATATTACATTAAATGTTGGGTTATCTTTAAGTATTGCTCTTGGTATCAAAGTGTTTTCCAATTGAATTTGTTGTTCTGTCATATTAGAATTTTATTTTTCCCATTAGGAGTAAAATTTTGCAGCAGAAGTTTTTGGTTACAAAATGCATTCAATCATATCCATTGTGGGAATAGTTCTCACCGGCAAGGAGAACTATCCTGAGTGGTCCCGGATGATAAAACACACCCTCATTTTCAATGAGTTGTGGAAAGGAGTGTGCATTGGAGACAGAGACAAAGAGATAGAACAACCTACCTCAGACAAAGAGCTCATCATTTGGGAAAACAATAACAACAACGCTTATGCATTAATCGCAACATCTGTAAATGAAGAGGTGAGTTGCCATATTTCGCCATTTTCAACTGCTTTTGAAGCCTTATAAAATCTGAAAGAACTCTATGACTCACATTCTGCACTTGAAGTTGTTCAACTCATGATTAAACTCTTCACTCTTGAACTGCAAAATAATGGTCCTCTTGCTCTTGCATCTGAAGTAAAGTCTATAATGCATGATATCAAATCCACTAAGGTTGAATTGGATATTCCTCTTATCGCTTTTCTCAAGGCACTTTATCCTACTTACTCCAATTATCTTGAGTCATTGCAAGCAAATGGAAATATCAAAGATATCACCTTTGACTCTCTTATGAAAAAGTTTGCTGAAAGAGAGAAAGCTTTTGGAAAGAAGACAACCCCTGAATCTTCTAAAGAGGTTGTGTGCCTTGCTCATAAAGAAAATCATCCTGCTCAAGATTCTTCAAGACGAAGAGGTGGTCGAAGAGGAAGAGGAAGATATTTCAAGAGGCGGGGGGGCAGACACTCTCAAGGAGAAAAGGCATATTTGCACTGCATACGCTACAAAAGAAATGGATCACATGATGCCTCTACATTAAAGTTACCATGGGACAAAATTGAGCAACAAAGAAACCAACAGAAAGGTAAAACTGATGATACGGACAAAGGTAAAGCACCTGAATCCGCTCACTATGTTGTGGCACAATGTAATATTGGAGTAAATGAAGATTTATTTAATGCTTCACTTGCTTCTTGGAAAAATGATTGGTTGCTTGATTCAGGAGCAACTTGCCACATGACTCATATAAAAGATTTTTTTGAAGAATTTACTGACAATTTTGATGGAGCAGTATACTTTGCAGACCAATCAAAAATCAAGCCATCAGGGCTTGGCACAATCAGGCTTCAATTGTCTGGTCTTCCAGACTTTCTTCTGCATCATGTTCTCTATCTCCCACAGCTGAAGAGAAACTTGTTTTCCTTGGTCCACATCTGCCAGCAAGGTCACTCCATTCATATTTTTGATGGCATGCTTGAGGTGAGAAAAGCATCTGACCACTCACTTATCATGAGGGGAATAGAAGAAGAGAGGCTTCTCAAGCTGCAAGGAACCTATGCTCATGCACAACATTTCTCATACAATTCTCATTATGAAGGTACACTTCCATCAAGTTTATTATGGCATGATAGATTTGGACATTTGAGCTATGACAGCCTCCGCTTGTTGAAGAAAAATGGTGTTGCTGGTTTGCCTACAATTCCTAGGAAACTTAAGCAATGTGATGCTTGCATTCTAGGAAAGCATAGCAAACAGTGTTTTCATGTTTCACATTCAAGAGCACATAGAAAAATTGAACTCATTCATTCATATTTATGTGGTCCAATGCCTATTCCTTCTGCAAATGGAAATAAATATATGATGACATTTATTGATGACTACACCAGAATGTGTTGGGTTTATTTATTGAAGAACAAATCTTATGCTTTTCAGACATTCAAGAACTCCATAAATGGATTGAAAATGATGCACAATCTCATATTGGGTCTATTTGCACTGATAATGGAAAAGAATACACATCAAATGAATTTTAAAACTATCTCCACCAACATGGGATCAAAAATCAAACAACTGTGCCTTATAATCCCCAACAAAATGGTGTAGCTGAAAGAATGAATAGGACAATCTTAAATATGGTACGGTCCATGCTCTTCTTCAAAAATGTAAAGATAATGTTTTGGGATGATGTTGTTCTATGTGTTGCATATATAAAGAATAGATATCTATCTAATGCTATTAGAAACGAAGACTCCATATGAAATGTGGTATGGACATGTTCCTTCAGTAAAGCATCTCAGGGTCTTTGGTTCCACCTATTATGCCTCGATACCAAAGGTACATAGAAACAAACTTGGTGCTAGAAGTCGTAAATGTATCTTCCTAGTGTATTCAAACACCTCCAAAGCATATCGTCTCTATGATGAAGTAAATAAAAATTTTGTTGTATCTAGAGGTAATTTTTCTTGAATCATCCAAAACTGACAATGTTATTGAGCGGCAACTTGATCGCTTGGATAGATTTGCAAAAGCAAAATCATTTCAAGAATTTGATAATCATATTCCACATCTTGAAGGGGGGATTCCTATACTAGATCAACATGTGGAATCTTCTTATGAAGAACACTCTCCCCTGCATGAAACTCCAACAACGGATGATGCTTTAAGTGATGTGATTGATAGAATTGGGAGACTCAACCTTGATTCAATTCAATCAGCGGAGCAGCTTGGACCATCTGAGAAAGGTCCCCCAAAGTGGCTGATAAAGACACTTGAAAGTGTTCATCCTTATGAGGTTGGGAAGACAGGAACTAGAAATTCAAACCAACAAAATGGAGGTGATGTAAATGACTCTAATTCACCTGTTGATATGGATGTTTCTTATGATTGTGAATTGAACTTGTCTATAGATTTTGAACTAACTTCCTTCAAAGAAGTTGCTTCTCATGATGAATGGAAAGAAGCGAAGCAAAAGGAGTATGATGCCCTCATAAAGAATGGCACTTGGAAGTTGGTTGATCCTCCATTAGGAACCAAACCAATTGGCTACAAGTGGGTCTACAAAAACAAGTATAAAGCTGATGGCTTACTTGACAAGCACAAAGCTAGGCTTGTGGCAAAAGGTTTTGCACAGAAGGAAGGGGTCGATTATGAGGATACTTTTGTCCCCACAGCAAAATGGGCTAAAAGAGAATGTTTTTATGTCTCAGCCTGAAGGATTTGTTGTGAAAGGACATGAACATAAAGTATGCAAACTTGTGAAGTCCTTGTATGGCCTCAAACAAGCACCGCGAGCCTGGTAATGAAAACTAATTGAGCATCTTCTGAAACTCAATTTCAAACATTATGATTTTGATGATGCAACTTTATTTGTCAAGAAAGTTGGCAAAATAGTTGTATATATTATGGTATATGTAGATGATCTTTTGATGACAAGGAACAATGAAAGCTACATTACATCCATAAAGAAGGAATTGGGGAAAAATTTTGAAATGACTGATTTGGGCTATGTTCATTACTATCTTGGTATTGAAGTAACCCAACATCCGAAGTCCATATTTCTTTCTCAAAAGAAGTACATTGGAGATCTATTGAACATGTTTGGCATGACAAAATGCAATCCTCTTACTATTCCAATGGAACAAAACTTAAAGCTCACATCTATTGAAGGAAAAGAATTTGAGGATGCAACAAAGTATAGACAGATTGTAGGAAGTCTCAACTACCTAACTACTACCAGACCAGACATTTCGTTTGATGTTGGAATCCTCTCTAGGTTTATGAAAAAGACTTGTGAGGGACATTGGTCCGCAACAAAAAGAGTTCAAAGGTACTTGAACGGAACTCAAGACTTTGGAATCAAGTATACACAAGTGGACGACTTCAGCTTGATTGGATACTCTGATTCAGACTTCGATGGAGACAAAGAAACTGGGGTATATACTTCAAGATATGCTATGAGTCTTGGATGAGGAGCTGCCTCCTGGAGATCATGCAAACAATCAGTTCCAATAGATTCCACAACAAAAGCAGAATATGTGGCAGCAACAGAAGCAACAAAAGAAATTGTGTGGCTCAGGAAAATTCTTGAAGATTTGCAAGTAAAACAAGTACAATAAACTCCACTCATGATTAACAATACCTCTGCAATAAAGTTGGCCGAGAACCCAAAGTTCCATGATCGAATGAAGCACATCAATACTAAATATCATCTGATTCGACATCATGTTGAGGCCAAAACAATATGTCTCCGTCATTGTTCCACTAATGAGCAAATTGCAGACATCTTCACCAAAGTGCTTGGAAGAGAAAAGCTTGAAAGATTCAGAATGATGCTTGGACTCACCAACATCCCTTCAGATTAAGGGGGGGAATTTTGACACCTAATCATCAGGATTGGGTGAATATAATGTAAATAAATAATAAGTAATATGAACAGGCATCGGGAGATGAAGTGAACAATCTCTCCCTCATGCATATAATAAAGACCAACCTGAAGGAATAAAATATATGAATCAATTTTTCTTTGAGGAGTTACTACTTGGCCTGACAGGGCGGAAGAGGAAATGAATAGTCATGAGGCGTATTGGCTTTAAGCCATGAACAGATAGAGAAAAGACAAGCGAGATAGAAGAGGAGAGGGAAGCACTGTTAGAAAGAAGAGAACAATGAAGAAGGAGACATAAGAGACAAAAGCAGATGCAGAGAGTCAAGATGACCTGCAGAGCTAAGGCAGCATCGAGCAGACAGAAGGCTTGAAAGGTTCAAGCAATCCCTGTGAGGATATCTGCTGGGAACTACGTACCAAATTGGACTCATCCCATCAAGACCAGTTGAGGTCGAGACTTAGTAAGAAAGAGTCTGTGCACTCTAGTGGCTTGGGGGGTCCAAGAACCACCCTACTAAGCATCATCTTTTTCAAGAGAATCAATTTGAGCTCCTCATTGTAAAGAGTCTGCTTTAAGACACAATAAAAGAAGGCCACCACTAAAAGTTGGACCGGAGACGTAGCCCAGGAGGATTGGGTGAACTCCTTATTAATTTGTTGTGTTCTTGTATTTGCTTACTATGTTTCTCTTACTGTTTTCCATTTTCCAGTGCCTGTGTATTTTGCAATCTTATCAATCTGTTGCCTAAGATAACATAGACACACACCAGCACATGAGTTTGTAATACCTTCATTCATTCATTACTTAACTGAGGTCACTCATGAGTGATTTTCAGATCAACAACCCCCCTATCAAGGGGTTTCAGGGGGGCAGTAGCCCCCTTGTACAAGGTCTGAAAGAGCACTCCATGAATTTTTTTTTTGACCCTATATTAGGTGGGTAGAATTACCTATGGTTTTGTGCATGGGCTTTGCACATAGTTTTGGGCATGATGGTTTTCTACCCATGATATTTTGTAGATCCGGACAAGGGCATTATGGTTATGTTCTAATCCAAGGTTAATGGATTGGGGTTTATGAATTCTTCAGCATGTATATATATGTATTGTTAGAAAATTATATATTACAGAGAAATGGAACACATAAAATATATTGCAGAAATATAAACACATAAAACACATAAAACAAGAGAGACACAGATATACATGGTTCACCCAATTTGGGCTACATCCATGGAGAGACAGCCAGTCCTTCCTTTTATATTATCTAGCAAATTGAAGAGATACAACCTACAATATATCCAATGTAATTCCCTCTTCGCTCTCACTCAATATCCTCTCTCTTTCTCACTCAGAATACAGATCTACATAGACGCAATACAATTCCCTCATATATAGCGAGGGGCTGCCTTCTAGGGAAAAAAACCCTAAAATAAACATAACTTCTACCGTCAGATCTCCACCTAATGAACGACCCAGTTTGAGTATGAAATTATAACATTTTACAAGGCATTTTTACATATATTTTTAGCTTCGAGGGCACTGCCCCCAATGCACCACCGGGGAGGGGCGGCTCCCAAAGATCGCAACCGCCCCCCCTGGACCCCCCTTGCAATGCAAATATTACAGACGGCATTGCAGCCACATTACGAATTCGGGTCCAATGCAGTGATACCTCTAAATAAAGAAGATAATCAAGCTCCACACCCAAAATGTATTGTAACATTGAAAGGAACATAATGAAAAATTAATCTAGTAATCTTGGTTTTGGGATCCAAGGGAATTATTTTATGTATTTGTTTTATATTCTCATCATTGTTTATTTTCTGATTTTAGAATTATTCTGCATGTAATTTCTATATAGGGTAAAAACCTACATTTGGTATCAGAGTTGTTTCGGCCTCAAGGGGACACTTTTGTTGCCGAGCGGTTTTGCTCATGCCTGTGGTAGACCCTGTTTAATGGGAGATCTACAAGATTGATTCTTGCAGTGAAATAATAT
This sequence comes from Pinus taeda, assembly GCA_000404065.3. NCBI lineage: Eukaryota > Viridiplantae > Streptophyta > Pinopsida > Pinales > Pinaceae > Pinus > Pinus taeda. The sequence goes on along the minus strand of APFE030234815.1, from coordinate 73,469 downwards.
GGCGAGAAGTGGAAAGATAGAGATTGATAAATTTAATGGTCATAGTTTTGAGTTGTGGAAGCTCAATATGGAGAATCTGTCGGTAGACAAAGATCAATGGATCGCAGTAGATCCGGGTATTAAACCAATGATAATGTCAATAGAAGACTGGGAAAAGCTATATCAAAACGTAAAGAGAACAATACAGTTGTGTATCTTAGATTCAATATTGTTAAATGTATCAGGGGAAGTTACAACTAAGGATTTGTGGGTCAAGTTAGGGACTTTGTACCAATCTAAGTCTCTAGTGAACAAATTGTTCCTGCGAAAAAAGTTGTATAACGTGAGGATGAAGGATGGAGACTCAGTGATAAATCATTTGAAAGCCTTTAATAATGTGGTAAGCCAATTGTTATCTCTTGATATAAAAATTTCAGATGAAGATAAGTGCATCAATTTGTTGTGTTCTCTACCAGATTTGTGGGATAGTCAGGTTGTTGCTATAGGTAGAAATATAGCTACCTTGAAGTTTGATGATATAGTCTCATCCTTGTTTTTAGAGTAGATGAGACGAAAATATATGGAGAGTCAGAATGGAGATGTGTAATAGTACAAAGTAAAACTAAATAATGTCTTAATGAAAAACAATTACTTACAAATGAGCTCACCTATATTACCTGTAATTGCAGTCTGCCAAATGATCACAAGGTTTTGGGGACGACTCTCCTCCCAACCATAGGCTCAATTGTGCAGGATTCTGCTACAACTGGCCACCCCTGAGCCCTCAATCAATCACTACTGCCAGTGCTCCTAAGTCTTAGTATACCATTCTCCCAAGAGAATGAAAGATAGAATCTCGGAATGATAGAATGCAAGAATGCTTCTCATCTTCCTCACCATCTATTAAATAGAACAAACATTGGAAGGGGAACCACATGCACACACTCCATGTGTCTAAATGCAACTTTGATTTTTTAGCTTTCTTGTTTTATTTCTTTAATTTTCTTTTGATTTTTAGCTTTCTTGTTTTATTTCTATTTATTCTTATTTAGAGTTTTAGTATTTTTATTTTTATTATTTATTATTTATTTTCTTGTATAT
>APFE030234815.1:62254-72293 GCA_000404065.3 Pinus taeda | reverse complement strand
AATCTCTGTCATTTTCCCACTTTCGGCACCAGGCTAAGCCTGACCCGGTCTGTATCCTAGTCCAAGGCTGGCCCTAAGGCTCGTGCCTGACTCAGACCTCATCTGCCCCAAGGCAGGCATCCGGTGACCTCATCTGCCCCAAGGCAGGCATCCGGTCTGATACTCAATGACCCCGGGCATCTCGCAGGCTGGCCCACTCCCTCCAAAACTATTAAGGCGCACAGCCCCAGGCATCGAAGTCCTTTACATCCCTTCCAGACTTCGGCATCCCAACAGGCACCTAGCTTGGAACATCAGGCACCAAGCCTGGAATCATCAGGCACCAAGCCTAGAACCTCAGGCACTTGGCCTTCTCAAGATGGTCCCATAGCTCTTCAAGAGCTATCCATCAAGAGCTATACACAAGACAAAGGAACCATTGGCATATGTAGTGTTTATTGAGTTTGTCCCCATCCCATAATATCGTATGGTGTTACTTATACCATATGGTTTACTTATTCTCTCTCATGCGTATGGGCTCACACGAGATCATCGAATAAACCGGCCCTTTCGGCCCACTTGTGGAGTCCTGTGAATCATCACACCTCAACATGCAACCAATGCATTAGCTATACCATCATAGTATCATAGAAAATAATCCACATGCCAAGTCTTGCATGTCATCATGAGAACATTCATCATTGTTAATCACAAAAAAAATAACGAACTGCATGCTCATGCATGTCATAAATTTGTATGCAACTATCACATGCTTCACCTCATGAAATACCATCATAAGTTATGACATCAACATATTTGCATCAAAGATATATCATGACTTCACGTAATAAATGAAACACATGTCAGTATACATCTTATCATAACATCATGATCTCTATGAATATCATACCCATTATGAGCATTCAACATCGTTATATAATAACAGATAAATAAAGAAGCATCACATATACCCTCATACCATCACGTCATGAAACATCATTAATATGATAACCATCTCAATACTTATAGAACAACAATGCACTTTAAGCATTATTATCATGAACTGATTTCATTTAACAATGAATACTAACTATGAATTAAGATTATTCAACATCCCTCTAAGATCTATGTTATCTCATGAATACTATTATTGTGATGTTTTCATCACGATACCAATTGCTTTCCCATATTCATTTTCACTTCTTTCAACTAGGAAGTTGACAATTCATTAAGTACATCGTGAGTCTCATCAGCTTTGAAATTTAATCTCTCGTCATATTTTCTTCTCTTATCAATTTATGTGTAGTCCTTCTCAAGGTTTCATTATATAATTCTTTTTCCTAGGCTTCATGTTTTAATATTAGTCTACATAGTCTATATCATTTTCCAATAATTAATCATCATTTTCGTCCTAGTTTATCACTTGACATTCTCATCAATTACAAGTATTCTCAACTTCCAATTTAGACACTTTTAATCTTCCAATTTTTCATCTATTTGCAAAGTTATCCAATTCCCATCATACAATTATTCATGCAGTTATTACTTCTATAACCCAATGTTACCATAATTTCATTATCGCCTTTATTAAATTTTTTTGTGCATGCTATAGGGAGCATAAAAAAAATGTCATCATTCCTTGGCTTCTTCTTAACGTATGGAATTTCTTAATGACATGAATTGCTTATTATAACTTTTGATCTAACCACTAGGATGCCTACAAACTCTAGCAAAAGATATTGAAAGAATTGTTTACAACTTTTGACCAATACAAAAAAAAATAGTCGCAACCATAACTCTCATTATACACAAATTGGACAAGAAAATAATCTTCACTAAGTCAAGAACTTGCATCAATTACAAACTTAAACCACATTTCACCAATTTCATTATTAATGATTCTTATGAGATTTATGTATAACTTGATCTTTTTTTTCTTTTTTGTTTTTACTATATCCATATAAAGTGTATTCAAATTCTGAAATAATACTTATTTGTAACCATATTGAATATCGTAATTTCACTACTAAAATATAATACATTATGGAATTTTGACAAAATATTATAAACTACAAAGTTGTAAACTTAATATAGTAAGATCTTGATTTTGAAGAGTTGTTGAAGATTACAATCTTCATTATGGGAACCCTAGCAGCCGCAGCCCTGCCTTCTGCAGCAGATGTACAGACCTGCACCTCTGCAAATTGTTGACCGCTTTCCTGCACGGTGCAGCTGGTCATTCAATCTACGGGAGGCTGGTCTTTAGCTTAGTATGGCTAGTCCAGCAGGAGGGACGGGGTCCGTTCCTCCCCCACCATCCTCATCATGAAAGGCGGATTTCTCAGCGTTTTCTATTCCCCTATTTTCAACTGGCAAAACCCCAGTACGCGATCAGAGCCCAGTACGTGATCAGAGCCCAGAACGGATCAACGCAACTTTGGAGATCACAAACACCAATGACAAAGACGACACAGATTCGGATGCGTCACAACCAAAGGCGACGTCAACCACATGCATTCCAAAAGCTAAAGAACGAATCAAAGTCGAGCTATCAAGTCATCGAATCAATGGAGAAATACAGTACCTGAAGGATCATGCACTGATTGGCAAGTTTCTTGGCTTCTGGCCTACTGAGAAGGCCCTTCACGGGTGGATAGATTCAAAATGGAAGCCCAAAGGACAAGTCTCCCTATTATTAGGTCCCAAGGGCTTCTTCACAGCTATTTTTCACCGCCTGGAGGACAAGACCAGAGTATTTGAAGGTGCTCCACACTTCTTCAACTCCTCGGGTCTCTTCCTTCGTGACTGGAAACCCAGATTCAATCCAGACACAGAGGATCTCAATCACGCTCCAGTCTAGATCCGTTTGTATTCCCTGCCCTCAGAATACTGGAAAGAAGAAACATTAAAGGACATTGGAAATAGCATTGGCACCTTCATCAAAGTGGCAGAGGAAACCAAAAATAGAATATTCACCTCCTATGCCAGGATCTGCGTCCAAATGCAACTCAAAAAAACTCTTGCAGACACGGTAAGTCTCTTTCATGATGATTTTCAGTGGAATCAACCTTTAGATTATGAACACATTCCTTTTCGTTGCCGCAAATGCCATGAGCATGGCCATCTCTTTAGGGAATGCCCCTTGAATATACAGATCAAAGCCGATGTCAATGAAGCTAATAAAGATTCAGATGGCTTCACAAAAGTGACCTCTCATCGAAGGCATGCCAAAGAACACTCGGCTACCCCCTCTAGCCCCAAGAAGACTGAATCCCAAAACCGTTTCCAAATCCTCACCCCTCGTGATACCTCTGTCAATCCCTCGCAAGATTCTCAGGCCTCTCCAGCCCCTTCATCCTCGTCCAAGCCTCTCAATCCTCCTGTGGATCCATCTGACCCTTCGCCCTCAAATCTCACTCCCTCCTTGGATGCGAAAATCCCAGATTCTGCAGCAGATCTTCAACCCTCAACCATGGACCTTGATGCAGCCTTAGCTCTGAGCTTGCAAGAGGGTAGCTTAGACGATCCTCAGAACATCCCTATCATTATGGAGGAAGATCCAGAGACTGTGAGTCTAGATGGGTTGGATATCCTCAAACTCGAAACATCATGCAAGCAGAAAGAATACAACTCCATACCTCCCTGGGAAATAGATAGATTGGAAGGGGTTCTCACCAAGGCGCAACACAATAAATGTCTGGGCATACAAGTAGGCAGTCCTTGGGATGGAAAGAAAATACTAAAAGAAACAAAAAAAAGAGGACGCAAAACTGATTTACAACGAACTATCATTCTGGGCGAGATCTTAATGGAATCTGGGAGATTCCCAAAGCTGACGAAGTTCTACAAGCCCCAACATCATTATTCCTCATGAAGCTCATCTCATGGAATATGAGAGGGCTCAATATCCCCTCAAAACACAGAATGTTAAAAACCATGATTCAGTTAGAGAAATCGGCAATTGTTTTTCTAGAGGAAACAAAAAGTACTAATCTCCTTCTTGAAAAAATCCTACGCAAAGCCTGGCCTGGCAGTCGATCTGTATCAGTAGATGCGATAGGAGCCTCAGGGAGACTTGCTATAGTCTGGAATACGCAGATCCTCACTCTACAGGATTTTCATGCCTCACGAAATTTCATTCAAGCTACATTTCATATCCTCGGGACAGAGCTGCATGGTTTACTTACCAACACCTATTTCCCGCAAGACTTGCATCAAAAATTAGAAGTGTTGGAGGCACTTACAGTGCTCAATGCAACTAGATAGCACCCTCTCTGGATAAGCGGGGGAGACTACAATATCATCACGAATCTAAAGGAAAAAAAGGGAGGGTGGATGAGATTAGAAGAGGACAACACAGGCCTCAAAGAGTTCATACAAACAAATCAGCTCATTGATGTACAAACTTCAAATGGTATGTTCACCTGGACAAAAAAACGAAAAGGATCACACCATATCGCGTCCAGATTAGATCTCTTTCTCATTTCAGACAATGCCATTCATATGGGCGGCGAATTTCACGCCTCCATCCTACCCCAAGGTGGCTCTGATCATTGGCCCATCATGCTCCAATGGACGCGTCCAGGTAATCAATGCAATCACCCATTCCGATTTGAGTCCTTCTAGTTCACTCATCCAGAATTCAAAGAAATGGTGCAAGCTGTCTGGAAGTCCTTCACTCCCCCAGCAGGAGCAAAAATGTTTCAATTTCAATAGAAGCTCAGACACCTCAAGCAAGCTATCAAGGCCTGGAACAAATCAAAATTTGGTAACATTATGGAAGCACGGAAAAGTCTGGAGCAGAACATGTGCGCTCTTCAACAAACAATCATAACAGAGGGAAGGACAGAAGAATTAGCAGACAAGGAGCACACCCTATGGACAGAGTTAGAAGCCCGAAGACTACAGGAGGAAATCCTATGGAGGTAAAAATATCGAATCAGGTTGCTAAAGGAAGGCGAAAAGAATACAAAATTCTTTCACCGATCCACCATCCAACGTAGAATGCACAACAACATAGCCTTCATCAACAACAGTCAGGGGAGAAGATTATAAAAGCATGAAGATATTGAGAAGGAATTCAAAGATTACTTCCAGGAAGCACTCAAATAACAACCAGGGAGTCGCGCTTCAGCCATTAAATCGGTTACACAACACATCCCCAAGATAATCACGGATGATTAGAATCAAAATCTCCTAAAACAGGTCACCATGCAGGAAGTCGAAGAAGCTATGGCTCAACTAAAAGATGGTAAGGCACCTAGACTTGATGGTTTTACCTCCAATTTCTTTCATGAATTCTGGGATTTGATCAGTGCTGAAGTGTTGGACTTAGTGGAAGAATCTCGTTCCATGCAATGGGTCCTTCCCTCCCTCAATTCCACCTTCATAGCTCTTGTCCCCAAAGTCGAAGAAGCTAACACGCTAGATAAATACAGGCCAATTGCCCTTTGTAATGTCATCTACAAGCTCATATCCAAAGTTGTGGCCAATAGACTTAAACCTCTCCTCCCTCTTCTCATCCTTCCAGAGAAAACAGGTTATGTTGAGGGGCGTCAGATTATGGATGGCATCATCTTGTCCAATGAAGTGAACCACTCTTTAAAAATTCTCAAAAAACCTGGCATGATAATGAAGCTTATCTATCTAAAGCCTTCGACAAGCTCAGTTGGGAATATATCCAGCAAATGCTGCTAGCCTTTGGATTCAGTGAAACCTGGACTCGCTAGATCATGAACCTCGTAACCTCTCCTTGCTTTTCGGTCCTCCTCAATGGCTCCCCGTCCATTCCCTTTCGTCCGTCAAGAGGCATTTGTCAAGGGGATCCCCTCTCCCCTTTCATTTTTGTTCTTATGGCGGAAGGACTCAGTCGCCTCCTCCACCATGTTGTTTCCTCACAGGCAATCAAAGGTTTAGCGATCCATGGTCTTCATCTGTTATCTCATCAGCAATTCGTGGATGACACGATGCTCTTTGGTCATCCCTCCTCTCAAGAAGCCAAAGCCTTCAAAGCCCTGCTCTCTCTTTTTTCTGAAGCCTCTGGAACCTCGATTAATGCCTCTAAATCCCAGCTTTTCTTCTTCAATACCCTTGTCTCCACTCAACGTAATATTGCTCGTATTCTGGGTTTCTCTATTGCCGTGTTGCCCTCCAAGTATTTGGGTGCTCCTCTCATGGCATCTACCCTCAAGCACGCTTCATGGCGCACGCTGTTGGATAAATTGGAAGCGCGACTTTCATCTTGGACATACAGATCACTCAATATAGCCAGTCGGCTTACTTTGATCAAATTGGTCCTCCAAGAAATGCCTTTGTACCTTTTTTCCATACTAGCGGCTCCCAAATGGGTGCTCAAGGCCATCCGTAACCTTCAACGGGGCTTTCTATGGGGCTCTAATGGACTCAACGGGAAATGGGCCCTTGTTAAATGGACTGAGGTATTTCAATCAAAATCCAATGGAGGATTAGGAATAAGGGACCCCATACAAAACAACAGCACAATGGGAGCAAAAATCTGGTGGCATTGGCTAGTAAAGCCGCACATCCCTTGGGCAAAGTTGTGGCAAGCTAAATACATGCTCAGAAGTCAATGGGATGAGCTCATCCGAATTAGTCCGAGCATTTCAGGATCCATGATCTGGAATTCGGCTAAAATACACTGCGCCTTTATACAAGATTACAGTTTTTGGGAGATTCATTCGGGGACCTCAGCGTGGTTCTGGGAGGACTCGTGGCAGCAACTGCTAAAACTAGCCACGATCTTCCACAAACCTCTTTGGCGGAACCACATGCAACAATCCAATATATCTAAAGTCTCTCAATTCTGGCAGCAGCAAGAAACTCAAGATTTCCAATCATGGAAACCAGCTAGTTCTTGGCAAACAGATTGGCAGGGAGAGACTTATGAAGATATAGATCAGGAGCTAAATCAAAGGAAAATCAAACCCTCTACTCAGCCGGACAAACTGAGATGGGATCACACCTCAAGAGGAATCTTCACCACTAAAGAAGCCTATTCCATACGTTATGATCACAGCACCACAAAAAGGGATCAATTATGGACTCATATATGGCAGTCAAGATTATGGCCCAAGGTATCTACCTTCCTATGGCTCCTAAGCAAACACCGCATACTAACCTGGGATAATCTACAAAGAAGAGGATTCATAGGTCCCTCAAGATGCCCCAACTGCACCAACGAAGAGGAAACCATCATACATCTTATGGAGACTTGCCCACTCGCTGCTCAGCTCTGGGAAAGAGTCGACCAATGCAACAACAGAATATGGGACAGGCAGGGGGACATAGCAAACATTCTCAGAACTTGGCCCAAGCACCCTTATCAAAGCCCCATTTTGAACTCCTTATGGAACCTCATTCCAGGCTTTCTGTATTGGGCATTATGGAAGGAATGGAATAATAGGGTCTTCAACAACAGAAGAAGATTCGTAGAAATCCTTTGGCTACTCCTGAAGCATAATCTACAAGAAACATTGGCGCTCAGATCCTGGACAGAAAATGATTGGCCAACATCACCCCGTGAAAGAAGCATCTGGAATTCCTGGAATCTAAACATCTCATATTCCCTGCAAGGTATTCCCAGCAATCCTCTCAAGGTCACCTCCCCCTCTCAATGTTCCCCCCCCGCAAAAGCTACTTTCAAACTTAACTTTGATGGTGCCGCTAAGGGAAATCCGGGTCCGTCAGGGTATGGAGGTGTAATCAGAAATGACGAAGGAGCAGTGGAACAAATCTACTATGGATCGACAGGAACAAATACCAACAATGTGGCAGAGTTGGAAGGAATGTGGAAAGGAATTTGTGTGGCAGATCAACACAATTTCTATCCGTTGGAGGTGGAGGGAGACTCCCTGATTCTTATCAATGCGGCTGCTAGAATCCAAGTAGGGACCTCGGCGGAAAAAATAGCCTCCAGCTGGAGACTTCTCAACGGGCTAGAAACATTGGAAGCAAGGCTCTGACGCCCTAACATTATCCTTTTCAAGCATGTTAGGCTTACGACCAACAGAGTAGCAGATAGATTGGCAAATCAAGGGGTGAATCAGCATCGTCCTCACTACACAAGCACTCTCCATGATGCAGAGGAAACACAACTTCAACAGGATTGCCACTCTTTGGTGCTCCAAGATCTTCATTTCCCGGCTGTGGGTGATCGCATTTAAGGGAGGTACGGGGGCAGGCTTCCCACTGGGCAAGTGGCAGCCCAGTCCCGCCACCTGTACAGAGCCATTAAAGGCCTGCCACCCCTTTCGCCTCATATTGAATCCCGGCAATGAAATTCACCGCAAGCCAGCCACCCTTGGTATTTTGCTCCGCGCGCGCTCTGTTACTTCGGCTTCCGGGAGGCAGAGGCAGTGTCTTGGTATGCACATGGTGTGGAATGCAAATGCACAGTATATCTACAGCGCGATGGAGATGGTAAAGCATTTCATTTCTGTTGTTTTGGTTATCGTTCGGCTTTGGGTTACTCTGGTTTGTAGTGTGCAGCACTGTGGACGCCGCAGAGGGTCTCACAGGCACAGGCCTCGGTCTGCGCTTCTAATAGAGATGGTTCCTTCTGTGAAGTCTCACGTTAACTATTTTCATCTCTCCCTCGCTCCGGGGCTCCCCTATCGCTGCCGTTGGAGGTTCACACCTTGGCCTGTGATTCTGGTAGTCTTGGATCATATTGGTGAATTTCTCGTGCAATGTGCGCATTTTCCTTCTGCTCCTATGTCTTCTAGTGTCATCCCGCCTTCTGTACCTCCGCCCTGCCATCTACAGTCCAGCCACAACTCCCCGCGCCATATCTTAGTCAATACCTGTCCACAATGCTAAGGGAAAGGCTTCGCCTTAGCAGTCGCAGAGGCGGGTCTCGGGGAGGAGCCGGAGGTAGAGCCAACCCGATGCGCTCCTCTGATTCTTCGTCAGATGACGCACGTAGCGCCAGGCGAGGTCGAGGACGAGGTGTGGGCGGGCTCGCACCTCTGTCTGTGAGCACATCTCTAATCCCACATCCCGGTTCAGCTTCTCGTGCCTTCTAGATAGCGATACCTATTACGTCTCTGTTAAAATTGAAAAGTGTGAACGTGCTGTCCCTCAGTCAGTTGCAGAGGAGCATAGGCCTCCTGCTCCAGCCTTGGGTCAACAAGCTCTGCCTCCCGCTCAAGGAATATGTCAATCAGTTCAGCCCCCTGCACCGGTTCTGGGTCAGCGAAATTTGCCGGAGACAACAAGGGGTGCAGTGGCGGGTCCAAGTGCGCCAGCCGAAGACGACGCGCCCTACACGGACTCAAGCGAGCCGGACCCATACAGCTGCAGGGTGGTGGAGGAGCAGCCATCCACCTCCGTGGATGACTAAGCCAGTTTCTAGGACTCTTGGGTGGCAGGTATGGCACTGTAATTTTGTTCGTCTGGTTTGTCATGTACTCTGTTTTCACAGCGCAATTTTTCCTTGTAAAGCTGAAGCTATGCTCAGCTCCATGCTTGATAATCTCAGTTCTTAACTGCGCTTCTGTCTATGGCTATCTATTCCGAAGTAATAGTCTGGGGATGTGGTTTTTTGAGTCTGTAAATGGGAAAATGTCTGGGTCACTAGGATTATCTTTCGAATGGTTAGAGTTTTTAAGCGGTCTGCTGGTCTTCCAGACATGTTCAGTGACAAATGTCTATCTGGATATGTGTCTCAATGTGCAAATTCCATCTCTGTATGGTGAAATCCGAGGCATGCCTCGTTGTAACTTTTTGTAGCTTTTTTGTACAATAATATAAGTAGCCTAATTTACAAAAAAAAAAAGAGTTGCTAAAGATTATAAGCAAAACCAATAATTGAAATTTGAACTCTATGAAACAAAAACATTAATATATTATATATAATATATTATATATATTAATATATATATTTATATATTAATTCCCAGATAAGGTGAAAGAGAAACCATGGTAAAAAGATTTATATAAAATGTATGAACAAGTACAAAGGAAATATAACTACACTTGCCTTAAATTTTACATAATTAAGTGTACAGATATGTATACACATGCTTTAAAAATCCTGAAA
>APFE030234815.1:52254-59754 GCA_000404065.3 Pinus taeda | reverse complement strand
GGCTTTCCTGAAAGGAAAAAGATATATGAAGTTGGAGAGCAGTCTGACGTGTCATTACTATGAAAAGGAAAAAGTGGAAACCATAGCTAATTTGAAAATCGTAGTAAGCACTTAAAACTTTCCAGATCAAATTCAAACTTTGATAATGATGGTTTGAACTACAACATTCTTACCCTTCCAACCTTCCAGTAGAGCAGCATACAGCAAAGTTCCATACAACAGACAGCAGCCCTCCTTTCAGCAGTTCATAAGGTAGTTATGAGAGCACACTACCATCTCTAGAGAAGAGAGAGATAGGGAGCATATGTGCACCAAAAGAATGCATGTGCCATCTTCAGCCGAGTTCCATTTTTAAATGTCTTTTCTATATCCAACATTTCAATACTAAATATGTTTTTGTTTTATTCAGTTTTGCATGCACAATTAGATGATGCATTTCCTGTGCCCATGCATGCAGACTCTGGGCATGATGAAAAGGTGGGATTCTAGGAAGGCAGTTGGCTCAGTTATCCATGCGAGAAATGCACACCAACATTAAAGTTCACACTGCCGATTAAAGAACTGTTGTACATGCATCCAGATAAAAGAGAAGCAAGGTGGACCACTATATGGCTTGAGAATTTAGTTTTGAGTTGTCGCTTTAGCTTTGACAATACTGGAAGCAGAGGAAGGAGACCGGTGGCAGAGTAAAGGCGTGCATGCCACCAAGTAATTAATATGGTCTACTTTGCCACATCTTCATAGCTCGGTACTCTCTACAAAACTACATATTAAAAATACTAAAATAATTATTGGAAAAACTTTAAACTCTGTTTTGATCAATACAGTGATCAAAGATACACTTGTTCTCCCCAGAGGAATAAGTAGTCATCCTCGTACAAGGATGACCTACATGATGATAGTAATCATCATGAATGATCATAAAACTAATTCAATACCGGAAGTTACTTTCACTCCACAATTTGGAAAATATTATAGAACAATAGTAATTCAATACCGGAAGTTACTTTCACTCCACAATTTGGAAAATATTATAGAACAATAGTAATTTAATAAAAGGAGATTCTCAAGAAATGCCTTTTCTGTTAAAACTGTTAAATCGTTAAATATCTATAATGTTTTGTAATTACTCAGAATTGCTGGCATGCAATTATTAAGATGGCAGGAGTATTCGTAAATATCGATTTGATTGAAATGGTAGTTTTTAGATGAAATTTAAATATGCAATTTACATTAAGAACTCTTACAACTAGCAAAGTGACCATGTAGACAAATACATTGAAAGCAACTCAATACATTCCCATCATCGAGATTTCTTCATGCATGTGGGGCTGTTAATAAATAGTAACAGTCCTTTGTTTATATATTTAACATTCAGGCCACAGTCATAAAGCTACCATACATTTCACAATAATAAGAACTACCAATTCCACAGATTTAATTCCAGATGACTAAAAATGCAAATTACAAAGAATAAATTGTGGGGATTTTTTTATTAAAAATCACGTGTTCATATACAATAATCAGACAATACACATATAATAAGGAAATTGGAACAACATTGGATTTCATTCAATTTCAAAAATTACTAACAAAAAAATATGAACTAAAACACAACAGCGTTTACTAAAATCAAAAGATATAGCTGATTTTTTTGCATAAGTAAAGACCACTTAAAAAAACCAGTAACTCTGTAGTCTGTGGTTGTTACTGATATTTACCTGTTTTGGATATGAATAAGTAGTGAGCCTTCAGCTTATATTCTAGTTTGTAGTTTTAAGGCCTCTAACATGTGTCTATTGTAGCTACATTCCAGGATTTCCATTGTATTTACTAAAGTTATTTGTTTGTTTTCAACACCCTGCTGGTCTCTAATTTGCCTAGAGTCTATTCTTGTTAGTTTCTTTCTTTGTCTGTAGTTTTCTTTGTTACCTTTTATTCTGAACGTTTTCAAAGAATGCCACTTGTGCTCAATACGAGTTTTCCAAAATTACTTATTTTGACTATGTCCTTTTGTGTTTATAATATTCCTTTACCTTGCTTCAAAATAGAATAAATATAGTCTGGCAAAAGATTGCATTGAGCAATATTTTCTAATATGATTAATTTGTATTTTCTAAAGCTAATTGGGATGAACTGCTCGTTGTCCTGAATATTTTGAATGACGACATAAGTAATTTTAAATTATTTTCCATAACTGTCACATTTTACTGTTTAATTCTAATTAATGAAAAATACAAGCCAATGTTGTAAGCTGTCAACTATTACTAGGTGTGCTTCTATGTTGTGGCTTTAAAGTACCAATGGCTTTGTAGTCTAAATCTTTGATCCTCTTTGCTATTAGGTTAGTATACATTTCCTTATAAGCAGGTATGAAGGTTCAGAAAATGTCATTGCAGCGTAACTACTGAGATAATTGGAAAAAGATATTAATATTGACTACAGAGCTCAGCTCATCAGGTATGCCGTTTTGTTATTTGAGTGATTGCATGTTACTGTTAATAGAGTTCGTTTTCAGAATTCATGGTTGGATATGGCCGAGAGAAAGGACTTTGTATGTATTGAAAGGATTAATGGGGACTGGTGAATATTCTTGAATGTTGGAGTTGCATACTGGAGTTTTCAACTCCAAGAGCGGGGCGAAAAACAACTCAGAGAACGGATATGAAAATATGTACATGATAAGATTAGCCGTGGAAATTACTCATAGGAATGACTTTAAAAATGAATACCATCAAAATATAACTTTAAAACAAGTCAAGTTAACAATTCCAACAAAATAAATTTTTCGGATGCCCATAGGCCCTAAGGGTTAAACTTGCTCTGATACCATATGTAACAGTACAAAGTAAAACTAAAATTAATGTCTTAATGAAAAAAAATTACTTACAAATGAGCTCACCTATATTACCTGTAATTGCAGTCTGCCAAATAATCACAAGATTTTGGGGACGACTCTCCTCCCAACCGTAGGCCCAATTGTGCAAGATTCTGCTACAACTGGCCACCCTCGAGCCCTCAATCAACGACTACTGCCAGTGCTCCTAAGTCTTAGTATACCATTCTCCCAAGAGAATGAAAGATAGAATGCAAGAATGATAGAATGCAAGAATGCTTCTCATCTTCCTCACCATCTATTAAATAGAACAAACATTGGAAGGAGAACCACATGCACACACTCCATGTGTCTACATGCAACTTTGATTTTTTAGCTTTCTTGTTTTGTTTCTTTTCTTTTGATTTTTAGTTTTCTTGTTTTATTTTCTTCTTTTTAATAGCTTTACTGATTTTTTTATTGTTTTCTTTGTTTTATTTCTATTTATTCTTATTTAGAGTTTTAGTATTTTTATTTTTATTATTTATTATTTATTTCTTGTTATTTTTATATAATTATTATTTAACATTTTTGATTTATTTTTTTATTATTATGAATGATTTATTATTATATTTTTATTATTTATTATTTGTTTTTATTATTTATTTATTATTATTTATTATTTATTATTAAGGGGAGGGATATTACAAGATGCCTTTTCTATACGAGGACAGTCTTAGAACATAAACAAAAATAAGTCCTCGAGTGGGAGATCTAAATCTAAAGGGAGATCTAAATCTCTAGGAAAACCTATAAAGGTATGTTGGAAATGGAAAAGGGAAGGGCACTTCAAAAAGGAATGCAGATCTAAATCTCCTGATAAAGGAAAGGAATCTGATGATGGGCCTTCTACAGGGGAAAAAATGACCTTAGATGAAGGTGGGTATGTGTACTTGGCTTCTTCTTCAATTACACATGTAGATCATGAGGCATGGTTGATTGAATCAGGTGCATCCTTTCACTTCACTCCCCATAGAGAGTGATTATGCGAGTAGGAGAAACATGGGGGTGGTGATGTCTTCTTAGGGGATGATAGGAATGTTGGAATTGCTGGACGTGGAAAATTCAAGTTGAAGTTGCAAGGTGGAAGGATTAGAACAATTCTGAGTGTCCTGCATATTCCTGTATTGGTAAGAAATATTATTTCTGTAAGAAAGATGGATGATGCAGGTGTCAACAAAGTGTTCGAGAAATATACCTACAATGTGGTTCGGGGAGCACTGGTATTGATGTGGGTAGTTCGGATTGGAACTTTGTACAAGCTTATAGGTAGTACTATTATTGATGGGTGCAACAGTTCTGTGGTTCCTGAAAGTGGAGCAAAAAATCTAGTGGTCTCTAGAGAAAAGAACATGCTATGGAATCAAAGGCTTGGACATATTGGAGAGATGGGCCTTTGAATAATTCATGGTAATGGTATGGTAGAAGGTATATCTAATTTCTCTTCGGATTTTTTTTTCTTTGAACATTTAGTATATGGGAAGCAAAATCGAGTGAGTTTCCCCTCTGGCGCTAAGAGGGCGAAAGGGATATTAGAGCTTTTGCTCAGTGATGTGTTTGGACCTGTGTCAATTCCATCCCTGGGTAAGTCTGTGTACTATGTATCATTTATAGATGATTTATCAAGGAGTACATGGATATATTTCCTCAGGAAGAAATTTGAAGTCTTTGATAGGTTTAAATAATTAAGGCGGTGGTGTAAAACCACACATAGAAGAAGATATAGACGCCAAGGATAGATCAAGGTGGAGCGTTCTGCATTAAGGATTTCGAAGAGTTCTATAAGAATTTTGGTATAGCACAAAAGAATACTACTCCATACACACATCAAAAAAATAGAGTTCCAGAAAGAATGAAAAATGCATTGATGGAAAAGGCAAGAAGCATGCTCAGTGGTGCCACGTTAGGACAAGAATTATGGGCTGA
Organism: Pinus taeda; assembly: GCA_000404065.3. Classification (NCBI taxonomy): domain Eukaryota; kingdom Viridiplantae; phylum Streptophyta; class Pinopsida; order Pinales; family Pinaceae; genus Pinus; species Pinus taeda. The sequence continues at coordinate 54,953 of APFE030234815.1, read as the reverse complement.
GGCGGTGGAGACTGCATGTTACCTAGTTAATATATAACCTACATCAATGTTGGAGGATAAGTCTCCACATGAGGTATGTACTGGTAAGAAACCCTCTCTTTCACATCTAATGGTATTTGGCTGTGATGCATATGTACATGTTCCAAAGGAGAAAAGAACTAAGTTGGATAGTAAATTTGAAAGGTGCATCTTTATTGGGTATAAGGATGGTTTAAAAGGTTATAATATTTGGAACCCAAAAACAAGGAAGGTTGTTTACAACCGAGATGTGATGTTTAAAGAGATGAAAAATGTTATTAAATAAGAAGTCCTACCAAAGGAACCTAAGAAGATAGAGTTTGAGTTGGAGGAAGAATCAAACTCTGCAGTAGATCAGGAATCAAAAGATGAAGAGCCACAAACTCTAGCTATGATAAGTTCAGTTCAAGAAAGAAGGCATCCAGAAAGGTATAGTCCATCTGCTTTCTATTCAAATTTTCCTTTATCTATTACTAATGATGATCCCATAACTGTCAGGGAGGAAGTAGATTCAGAGGATAGAAAACTCTGGAAAGAGGCCATGTTTGATGAAATGGAATCTTTGGACAAAAATTAGGCTTGAGATCTGGTGGAGTTGCTGGATGGAAGGAAATTCATTAGAAGTAATTTTTTGTTAAGAAGAAGATGAATGCAGAAGGTAAGGCAGAGAAATACAAAGCTTGGTTGGTAAACAAAGGTTATTCCCAGGTGTCGGGAATTGATTTTGGTGATATTTTTTCTCTTTTTGCCAAGGTAGCTTTTATTAGATTAATTTTATCTATTGCTGCTACTTTTGATTCTGAGGTAACACAAATGGATGTGAAGATAACATTTCTTCACGGGGATAAGGAAGAATAGATCTACATGAAGCAACCTGAAGGATTTGCAGTGAAGGGAAAGAAAGAACTGGTATGCAGGTTAAAAAAGTCTTTGTATGGGTTAAAACAATCACCAAGGACGTGGTATCAGAAATTTGATACATATATATGGGGACTTGGCTTCACCAGAAGCAAAGAGGATCATTCTGTGTATTTTAAATTAATTAGTGACCATGTTATTTATCTGGTCTTGTATGTGGATGATATTTTGCTGATTGGAAATGAAAAATAAATTGTCCAGGATTTGAAGACCCAATTGTCCTCCAATTCGACATGAAGGATCTTGGTTTGAAAACTATATTTTGGGCATGGAAATTAAATGAGATCGGGCAAAGAGGAAGCTATGGTTAAACTAGAGGAAGTATGCAAAAAACAATGTTGTAGAGGTTTAATATGAAGGATATTAAATCAATGAAGGTTCCTATTCTTGTAGGTGCAAAGTTATCTTATGAACAGTGTCCCAAGACACAAGAAGAGGAAGAGGACATGTCCCATTTTCCATATTCAAGTGTAGTCGGTAGCCTAATGTATGCAATAGTATGTACTAGACTAGATATTGCACATGTAGTGGGAGTATTGCAGGTTTATGTCAAAAACAGGGAAGGAGCATTGGACAATAGTGGAGCAGGTTTTCAGGTATTTGCGTGGCACTAGCGATTGTGGTATGTGCTACTAAGGAAGACTAGGATTGGATAGAGTTTTGGACATTCGTGGCTTTGTTGATGCAAACTGGGTTGGAGATCTAGATCGAAGAAGATCTACAAGTGGGTATGTGTTTAACCTAGTTGGAGGTGCAGTTAGTTGGATGAGAAAGAGACAGTCTGTAGTGGCACTTTCAACTACAGAGGTAGAATACATGGCAACCACTCGTGCAAGCAAGGAAGCAGTTTGGTTGCATAGATTGTGTTCAAGTATGGGGTTAGTACAATGAGCTATAAGGATAGACTGTGACATCCAAAGTACATTTTTCTTGGAAAAGAACTCGGATTATCATTCGAAGGCAAAGCACATTAATGGTCATTATCACTTTGTGTGGGATATGGTTGATGACAAAAAGGTGTTGCTGGTAAAGGTGGACACTTTGAAGAATGATGCAGATGCATTGACGAAGTCTGTGAGCACTGAGAAGTTTTCTTGATGTAGATAAAAAATGGGCATTGTAGGGCTGGACTAATGACTAAGCTCTCTCGTGACCCCCTTTGTGGAAAGGGAAACAACAAGTGGGCATTAGAGGAAATTTTAGCCTAAAAGTGGCCTCTTAAGGAAAAATAATAAAATAATAGTTAAAATCATAAAATAAGCGTTATGAATTTCAGAGGGAAAATAAGAAAAATACTTTTTTTTAATTATATTTTTGGGTTATCTCCTTATACATTTACTCAAATTTGAAGACCCACATTGATAAAAATTAAAGATACATTAAAAAAAGCATGTTGAACACTATTTTTTAATGTATCTTCAATTTTTAATAGTGTGGTTCTTCTCAAAAGTATGCATGATGGGTACTTGTTGGTTACAGAATTTAATTTCGCATCCAACGAGTGTCTACATTTGAAATTTGAGTAAACCTATAAGGAGATAAGCCAAAAATACAATTAAAATAAGTAGTTTTTTTGTTTTTCCCTCCAAAATATTTACATTTACCTCTTTTTGAATTTAAATGATTTTGATTGGTTTACATATTATGACATGGAAATTACGTGAAAATTTCATGGGCACTTTTAGGCTAAAAATTTCCTATAATGAAGAATGTCTGGTGCGTGTTATATTATTTCCACGACTAGTTGCACACGATGGGTGGGG
>APFE030234815.1:18315-49171 GCA_000404065.3 Pinus taeda | reverse complement strand
GATAAAACAGAGAATGTTACACATGTTTTTTGATAATCAATAAAAAGTATCTGAAATAGATTTATATGTTATAGTTTTATTTATTTAAAGTAATTCATAAACAATAGTTTTTAGATAATTGTATATTATTATATTGAAATATTGATTATGGTTTTCGCTTATCGACATATAGTTGGATGAGTATGGATATGAGCCCGTCTCTCAAGAACTAAACTATTCCCTAATAAATAGTAATGCATAGATGTCATAGGACATGAAATTTGTGGCAACCCATGAAAATTATATTTAATTTTGTTTTAAGTGTGAGAATTTTTTTGATAAAGATTTTGTGTTTGCATATTTTCAATTGTAAGCATGAGACCAATTCATTAAATTATTGTTTTATTGTGTACTAACAAAAACCTAGAAAAGAAGAAGAAAAATATATCACCTTTCAAAGGATGACAATGTGTTGATGGGAGGAAATTCACCACCAATTGGTTCAAAGGATTTAGCTATTCCAAACATGGGAGAATCTAATTGGGTTGTGCTAAAAGAAATGTTGATGGGTAGAAATGCACCACCAATCAGTTCAAAATATTTACCTATCCCAAATTTGGGAGAGTGCAAATAGGCCTCTCTTACGGGTTGAATCCCTTGAACTAATTGGTGGTGCATTTCCATTTGTTAACACGGTTATGAGGGTAGATGCTACCATGGACTACCAAGAAGGATGTCTCCAAGATGCAAATGGTACTCTATGAGGATGTGACAGTGATTCAGTGGAGACATAAATGATCTAGGTTGATATTGGTGGCCACCCTCCTATTCCACTTGGACCCCAAACATTGTTTCCTTTCAGTTTCCCAATTTCAAACATATTTTCCTAATTTCGACAATATTTTATTTTTGGCATTTTTCGGGTCTTGAACTTCTAGAGTTGTTTTGAGGACCTAAAGAATGATTTTTGGGAAACGATAAAATTTAAGGCAAACCTTGATGCTTATAGTTAAAATTTGTTGTCTTCGGATAGACCTTTCTAATGGGCTATCATGCGCACCAAAATAAGATCATATTGCAAAGTTACTACCCCAAGAAGTTGACTTTCCAACTAACCCTGATGGGGTCCACAAGCTTTTAGTGCTTCATCTTGTAGGGTTAGGTTTTTGGATTTTTAGGGTTTCACATTGTTTCTTCATGATAAAAAGGTCAGAGAGCCTCATTGTAACTTAGTTCAAAAGGCATTAAGCCACCACATCTCTTCTCAGAGATAAGCTACCACTGCCCAAGCTAGACTGTTTCCTTTCTGCATGTAAACAATTTTCAACAATTGCTATTTATTAATTGAAGTTTTGTTTCACTTTGTTTGTTGGCATTATGAATAATGTGTTGTCCTTGATGAAAACCTACCTAATGAGTTGTCTTTTGATGGAAACCTACTTGATGAATATGTCAACCGGATGTGTCTACATGTGACAGAGATTTTGGCTAAAGGCAAAGTAGTTCAAAGACAGAGGAATGATAAAGATAAAGTTTGAAGAAGTATACACAGGTTTCGTGAAGAAAAGTCGTGTACATACATGGGTATGGAGAAGAAAAGGGGCGTATAGTTTCTGCACCATGGAATTCTAAATACCAAGGGTCTCTACCATAGTATTGACCCATGGTATTGAGCCCAACAATGGATATTTGTTTCCATCAAAGAATACCATCGACATTAGTGTGGTTTTGACTTGTGGTATTAGACAAGGGCTAAGCTATATAAGGAGATGAAGTTCTACATGTTTGGAAGTGAAAGTGATGAATATTTCATGAATCATTAGATCTGAAGAAAGTGTGCATGTAATGGGCTATTATTGATTTGTTTTATCTAAAACTAATTATGCATTCGAGAATTTGATGATGGATAAAATACAATAGATCTGAAATGACTATATTGTTAATGGATTGGTTTGATCTTTTTTGACGCATGATTATTCTGTGTATGATGAGATATGGATATATCTGAAAGTTATGTTGTGCGACAAAGATTTGTGTCAATAATTGCATATCTGTACGCGGGTTTGATAACCTAAAAGGCACGTACATACACATATTTAATATTGGTAAGCCACGTATCTATTCAGATCTATACGCGGTTTTGATTCCCAAAAAGTGCATATACACACAGAATTTTTTTGAGAAAAGCACATATATAAGCTAGGTTTGCTAAAAAATATGTCTGATCAGTCTAATCAGTCTTGTTGTGTTTCTGTTGTCTATCAATGAAGTCTTACTTGATAATTTTGGTTTAATAGTGGTGTTTGAAGATGAATTTATTAAGGATTGATATATTGAACAGTAATGATGCTACTAGTTGTATGTGATTGAAGATCAGTGATGGTTTTGTGTGTGACTCAAATTTTATTGCAGAATGACAGTGATTCGTTTTTAGGGTTAAATGCTTTAAGATCTGTACATAGGTATGCTTCAAGGAAGTCACATATACACGCGGGTTTTGCTAAAGTAAAGTAGAATATATATTTTGACATTTTATTGATTTGGGATTTTAGTTGGTTCAATGAGTTGATGCAGTGTTTGGGTTCAATATTGGTATTTTGGTTACAATGATCTAACTGATTTGGTTGTTTGAAAATAAGTTGATTTATTTGGGTCTTAGTTGGTTCAGTGATTGGTTGATTCAATTGGTTCAATGATTGAATGATTTATTGCAATGATTAGTTTCAGTTTTGATATTTGGTATTGGGCTTAAATGATGGTAGTGGGTCCAGTCTAAAAATTTAATGAAAAGTGGCCTACAAGTTGCGATGTGTTGTATTAAGTGGATCCAATATGAAAATTTATGAAACATGATCCACGATAGTGATGAGGGTTGAAGCCTTCAGTAAGGAAGTCAAAGATTCCTTCCAGTGGTAGATGGTAAATATGATCAGGGGGTTGGAGCTCCCTTCCGGTGGGTGTTGGTAAATGAGATCAGGGGGATGGAGCTCCCTTCCATTAGGTGTTGGAGAACGAGAGAAGATTGTAGCCTTTTGCAGGTGGGTGCCTACGTGTTGGTATGATTATGTGCCACTACAATATTGTAAGATTTTTTCTTTATAATAAAAATAAGACAAAGCTGATAACAACACTAGTTTTTTCTCACATTGGTTTTCAACCTAAACATCCTAGTGTTCATGTGTGTTGATGTGTTTCTTATGTGTGATAGTTTATTTTGTTCTTACTGCACATGGTTATTGTTTAATTAATTTTTAATGAGGTATTGATACACTGGTTCAAGTTAAATAGATGATGAATTAACTGAAAAGTAATTTTACTGGATACACCCTAGTTTCCTATATAACAATCGCGTACATACGCAGGTTCCTTTCAATAAAGTCATGTACAAAAATCTGGATATGAAAATGAAAAGTTTTAAATGAATTTTAAATACTAATTCACCCCCCACCCCCCTCTCAGTATTTTTCCCAACAATTGGAATCAAAGTAGGTCATTTCGAAGAAGTTTGATCGCTTGAAGGAAGATTCATCAAGATGAGAAATCAAGAGCGGACAACATCTATCTAGCCACCATTGTTCAACGTAACCAATCTAGTTTTGGGGAAGGTAAGAACAAGAGCTTACTTAAAATCACTTGGTGTATATGTATGAGGAATCTTTGAAGGAGGCTATCAATATCCATCCTCCATTCCCACAAATGAAGCATAAAAGAAGAAATATGAGATGAATGCAAAGGTTGTCAATGCTCTATTAGGAAACTTGACAGAATCAAAATTTATCAAATTCATGCAGCTGAAGACGAAAAAGGCTATATGGGACAAGATCATCCAAAGCTATGAAGGTGAAACCAAGGTAAAAAGTTCCAAACTTCAAAATATTATAATTCAATACGAAACTCTCATAATGCACAATGATGAAAGTATCACAAGTTTCTTTCTTAGGTAGATGAGATCGTAAATTCTATGAGAAATCATGGTGAAGAAATAAAAGAATCATCACTGGTTGAAACAATATTAAGGTCTCTAACTCCTAAATTCGATTAAAAATTTTTGACCATAGAAGAAATGCAGGACTTGAAGAGTATTACTGTCGTACAACTTCATGGGATTCTAACAACCTATGAAATGAGAAAAGTGGGTCCCTCAGATATCATAGAAGTTGCATTCAAAGCTACTTAAAAAGGAAAAGAAAAGGAAGAATCAATTTTTGTATCAAAAGAAGAAGAGAAAAACTTTGTAAAGAAACTCCAAGTAGGTACTTGAAGATTCATAGGTAAGCTTCCCTTCAAATTTTTTTCTTGTGGTAGAATTGGTCATTACGCTACTAAGTATCCCTATAAATAAAATCATGAGAAAGGGAAAGCTACAAAAATAAATGGGAGAAGGTTTAAAACAAGAGAATTTTTTATACACGTGAATATAATGATGGTATTTCAAATGGTGAAGAAGGTGAGTCTAATCAAGAATGTCAATTACTTATGGAATTTGAAGAGTTTGATGCCCTAGAAAAAAATATTTTTATTGAAAATTTTGACAGTGATATATCAGATGCAGTGATAGTTACAAATGTCAGTAAATATTCAAGTTTGGGAGCACCATGCTTCCTATTGATCAAGAATGAAGAAGACGGTAACAAAGAATTGTTAGGTATGGGCTTTTGTTTTAACTTTGGTCCATTTCCTTGTCTATACAATAATGATGGTAATGATGACAGTGAAACAACTGAACTTGCACTTATGGGTAAAAGTGAAAGTAATCACTCTAAAGGGAAAACATATTAAAAAATCATGCCTCTTGAGGCAAAAGATCAAGGCAATTAAGAAACAATGGAAAATGCAGATTTGCCTATGTTGATCAAAGATAATTATCAACAATGGAAAGAAAAGATGAAGTATAATCTAATCAATATTGGTGTCTGGTATCTAGTATGCAATGGATACACCAAGTTTCCTCCATCATACTAGGAAGTGCAAAAGAATAGTAAGGCTTTGAGTGACATCTTTTGTAGCATACACGATTCAACATTAAATAAGTTTATGCATTATACAACTGCAAAGAAAGTGTGGGATAAGCTACAAGTAATGCATGAAGAAATACCAAAGTAAGATTTGTCATCAAGGGAACTACCAGGTCTTGAAGCTGATATCATCTCTCTCAGAGAAAATTTGAAAAATCAAATAAGAAAAATGAAGAACTACTTCAAGCATTTGAAGAACAAGAAAATGGGTTGAAAGATGAGATTCTAAAATTAAAGGAGAAAGTGGAAGAATAAAGAAGGGTTGAAGGATGTATGAAGAAGCAATATCTAGAAAAGGAAAATCTATATCAAAGAATGGAGGTTGAGGTAAACATTCTAAAAGGTAAATTAGAAGAAAAGATAAAAATTTGCAATTTCAAGATAGTACTAAGATTTTGGATAATATTCTTAGTAGTCAAAGGTCTCCCACCATTAAATCTGGTCTTGGTTTTCATGAAAATGTTGAAGGAGAATCTAGTTCACAAGCTGAGGCAATGAATTTAAGGGGTAACACTACAAAACCTGAAATTCTCAACAAAGAGATAAGAAGTCAACCTAATCAACAACCAAGGAAAGTGAATCTTCAAAGAAAATCATTTACTCCTAACTAGATAAATGTTAATCGATTCTCTCCTCTGATCAATAATGTTGAATGTTTGATATGTCATAATTATGGACACTTGGTAGCTAATTGCAGAAGCAAGTTGTTTCAATCACAAGCAAATAAACGCTTCACAGAAAGATCATCAACTCCCAAGTACTCGGGTATCTTTAAGGGATATTTTTTTTCTTGCAATATATATGGTCACAAAGATATTGATTGCAACAGAAGGAATATGAAATAGAACTATTATGATTCCTCTACTCATATAAGATGTTGTGATTTTAACAAGTTTGGGCATGTAGAGAAAAAATGCAAGAACAAATCTATGGATCCTATCAGACAAAATGGAAAGTATTCAAATAAGAACATTGATGTCAGCAAACCTGAAAAAGTTGGATCCACCAACATTTCTCATAATAAGTAGAAAGAAGAAGAACATATAAGGTGTGGTATTTCTCTCTGCTCATTTGAAGAAGAAGATAAATGGTACATAGATAACAGATGCTCTCATCACATGGATGGAGATAAGAGTAAGATGCAGTCTCTCAAGAAAAACCAATATGGTAATGTTATTCTTGGAAATAATGCTCCAACAAAAGTTTTGGGAAAGGGTAGAGCCAGAATTAATAAAAATAGAGGAGCAATAGATACTTTATTAATTCAAGGGCTAAAGCATAATATTCTAAGTGTAGGTGAAATGACAGATAAAGGAAATATAATTGTGTTTACATCAACCAAGTACAAGGTTATGGATGAAGAAATTGGAAAAGCCATAGCAAGAGGATATAGAAACCCAGAAAAAGTATATGTGCTTGAAGAACGAAATTATCATAGATATGAGGAGGATTCTAACTCAGATTAAAAGAAGATGGTGCCCATTGTAGTCCATTATTCTTAAAAAGAATACTTCTCATAGTGACTGTAGCAGTAAGAGAAGAATATGATTATCAGGTCCTCAGGGTCAGTGATGTATAATCTCAGGGAGAGAAATACATGTTTTGTCTTGATGATGATTCCCATGATTTTTTTGATATTCATGTTGCTTATATTACTGACAGTGCATTTGGTGTAGTAACAGTGAACAACTACAAATAGAAAAGGCTCAAGGGGAGCTGTGATTATGAAATTTCAATATTTTGTTTTTGTACATGGATCCTATGAAGACAAGTTATGTATGTATGCGAGTTCTAATCTGAACAATCATGTATGTTTTGATATGATGAAGAAACAATGGGACAAACTCAAGAAAAGGCTTTGATATGCTTCAAATAGTTATTATTTGGTTTTCTTGTTCTGATGTTGATGGTTACAGCCCATGGATGCTACTTAGAAGTGGTATTCATTGTTTATGAATTGATGCAACCTGAAATTGATTCTTTGATGGATTTATTGATTGATGAATATGCTTTAATGAATATTTGATGGATGATTTGATGTGATTAGATCTAATAGTGAACAGTTGGAACAAGTTTAGGAGGTGCATTTTCTATGCTTCTAATAATACATTGTTGGCATTATGTTTGCTTTAGAACTCCTTGGTACATAATGATGCTTATCAATGGTGATGTTGCTTATCTTGCTGAAGTTAATGAATGATGATGCATGAGTTGCTAATTATGGTTGATTCTTATCAGATGTGGGATCATAGAAAACTCCCTAGTGATGATATATGTATGATATGTTGGGGATTGTTGTGGAAATAACATGTAGACCTTGCTATGATTATTTGATGATGATGTCGTTGTCATGGATGATGCATATGGTACATATGTTATATTTCTTACATGTTGACCATCATAAGTTCAAGGAGATAAACAGAGCTTGATTATACAACCTTATAATTTTATGATGATGAGTGTCACTCATTACTTTTATGTTGTTGTCATTATTCCTTCAAAGATGCATAAGTTTCATATGGCGCAGTTATGGACGATGATGCATTTAGTACTTGTTTCTCACTTGTACATGATATGATACACATGGTATATTGGTTAAGGATTATTTCTCTTGATGGTATCAAGGAGATGAGTTAATAACAAAGTTTTATAAATGATGGTGAGCTCATGGTTTTGATATTGATGATTTTTCTCATTGATAAGAAGCTAGATACATACCACTATCTCTATATCATGGGATATCATTGATGTGTGAATTACAGCTAAGGATCTTATGGATAATTACTTAAATTTCATGTTGATGAAGTGGTGTTGGTGTGATGGTTCTTCTTGCATGGAGAAAATGGGCAAAGAGAATGATGTTATTGCAGGTTTCATGAATACATGGCTATTAATACTACTTCTACACATGCTAAATGATACTTGGAGACATGACATACTTAGTCACATATTGATGATGTTAAGGAATGATGATAATTTTCCCTATCTTACTTTATGATGATATTCTTGGTTCTCACATATGTTGATTGATGCATGAAAAGATATTGTTATTCTACAAAAGATCCATATTCCCTTGATGAACATGGATTGGGGCTCTTCCTACTAAGGGAAAGAGAAAGTTGGCCTTAATGAGGTCAAGAGGATGAATTGATAGCAGATCTATATGGAAAATCTTATGCTACATACTTGGTCACATGTGGATGGTATTAAAGCTACATTGCCTTATCTTGAAAATTGATGATGTTGACATATGCTTATGGTGCAAATCCTACATAATGGTTGCTGAAAACTATCTTGGTCTTGTTACCTCACTATAGAGGTCTTTGGTCTTGATTATAAATGTCATATCATTCATATGATGTAAAGGTCATGTAAATACCTATGATTGTAGTATTTATTCATGGATTATTGTGTTCAAGTCATGTAATCCCATCTTTTTGGGCATATGATGTGGTTTGTAACCCTACTGTATTGAGTGATCAATGTAAGCATGAGTCATTGGTTATAGGAAAGGTCATGTATGGTTGAGTCATAGAGTTGTGTACTTCTTTTGTATATCTTCAGAAAATTCAGCGTGTGCTCAGGGGGATCATGGTAAATATTCAGTATTCATACTCATCAAATTAGATCCACAACGCTCATGTCAACAAGTCAAAGAAGCCTTCATTCATCATTGGTCAACCCTTTTCCCTTTTCCCTTAATCTCAAAGGGGGAGAGTAACTTAATGTTTGAAAATCTTGGTGCTTGGCTTGATTTATTTTATAGGTATTTACAAGTTGTAGTGACAAAACACCAAAGTGTTTGCCATCAAGTCCAAAGGGGGAGATTGTTGCCATTATGACTAATGTGTTGTCCTTTATGGTAACCTACCTGATGATTTTTCTTTTTTATGGAAACCTACTTGATGAAGATGTCAACAGGTTGTGTGTACATGTGGCAGAGAGTTTGGTCAAAGGAAAATTAGTTCAAAGACAGAGGAATGATAAAGATGAAGTTTGAAGAAGTATACACAGGTTCTATGAAGAAAAGTCGCGTACATACACAGGTATGGAGAAGAAAAGGCATGTACAATTTTCGCACCATGGTATTCTAAATACCAAGGTCTCTACCATAATATTGACCCATGGTATTGAGCTGAGCAACATATATTTGATTCCATCAAAGAATACTATCGACTTTAGTGTGGTTTTTACCTGTGGTATTGGACAAGGGCTAAGCTATATAAGGAGATGAAGGTCTAAGTGTTTGGCAATGAAAATGATGAATATTTCATGAATAGTTAGATATGAAGAAAGTGTGCTTATAATGGGCCATTATTGATTTGTTTGATCTAAAACTAAGTATGCACCTGGGAATTTGATGATGGATCATAACCAATAGATCTGAAATGACTATATTGATAATGGATTGGTTTGATATGTGTCTGACACATGATTATTCTGTGTATGCCGAGATATGGGTATGTATAAAAATTTTGTTGTGCAGCATAGGTTTGTGTCAATAATTACAAATATGTATGTGGGTTTAATAACCTAAAAGGCACGTACATACGAGGATTTAATGCTAGTAACTCACATATCTATTCTGATATGTATGCGGGCTTGATTCCCGAAAAGCACGCATAAACGCAGAAATGTTTTAAGGAAAGCAAATATATAAGCTAGGGTTTTGCTGAAAAAGATGTCTGATCAGTCTAATCAGTCTTGTTTTGTTTCTGTTTCCTATCAATGAAGTCTTACTTAATGATATGGGCTTAATAGTGATGTTTGACGATGAATTGATTGAGGATTGATATGTTGAAGAGTGATGATGCTACTAATTGTATGTGGTTGAAGATCAATGATGGTTCTATGATTATTTCGGAATGATTCAGTGGTTCTGTGTGTGACTCAAACTTTATTTCAAGTGATAGTGATTCAATTTCAGGGTTCAATCCTTTAATATTTGTACACGAGTATGCTTCAAGGAAGTTGTGTATACACTCGGGTTTGCTAAAGTAAAGTAGCATATATATTTTGACATTTTATTGATCAGGGTTTTAAGTTGGTTTAGTGAGTTGATGCAGTGTTTGGGTTCAGTATTAGTATTCTCGTTACATTGATCTAATTTCTTTGGTTGTTTGAAAATAATTTGATTGATTTGGGTCTCAGTTGGTTTAGTAATTGGTTGATTCAGTTGGCTCAATGATTGAGTGATTTTTTGCAGTGATTAGTTTCAGTTTTGATATTTGGTATTGGGCTTAAATGATGGTAGTGGGTCCAGTCTGAAAATTTGATGAAAAGTTGCCTACAAGTTGTGATGTGTTGTATCAGGTGGATCCAGTATATAAATTTATGAAACGTGGTCCACGGTAGTACTGAGGGTTGCAACCTTCAGTAAGGAATTCAAAGCTTCCTTCCAGTGGTAGTTGGTAAATCTAATTAGGGGTTTGGAGCTCCCTTCTAGTGGGTGATGATAAATGAGATCAAGGGGTTGGAGCACTCTTCCAGTAGGTGTTGGAGAACGAGAGAAGGTCGTAGCCTTCTTCATGTGGGTGCATGCGTGATGGTATGATTATGTACCAGTACAAGATTGTAATAGTTTTTCTTTATAATAAAAAGAAGACATAGAAGACAACAACGGTGGTTTTTTCCCACATTGGGTTTCCACCTAAAAATCATGGTGTTCATGTGTTTCTTATGTGTGATGGTTTATTTTGTTCTTATTACACATGGTTACTATTTAATTAATGTTTAATGAGGTACTGATACACTGGTTCAAGTTAAACAGATGATGAATTAACTGAAAAGTAAATTTACTCGATATACACTAGTTGCCTACATAACATATGCATACATACGCAGGTTCCTTTCAGTAAAGTCGCATAGAGAAATCTGGATATGAAATTGAAAATTTTAAAGTGAGTTTTAACTACTGATTCCCCCCCACAGCTCCCCCACCCCCCTCAATATTTTTCTCAACAATATCTTTGTGTTTTTTCTTAAATCTATATTTCACTTCGTTCCTTCAAACATCCAAACCAATAAATAGGGAAAAAATGGGATGAAATGGAGATTAAAAAGGATACAAAAATATAAATCAAAATATGATGCAATGGGGATGAAAAAAAAGATGCAAAAGAGAGATACGTATTCATGTGACCTAATTTCACTTGTAGAAACCACAATGATACGAATAATATTAACAAAGGAAGGGGCACAAACAAACTAGGAAAATGGGGATATTGTAGTAATGGATGAAAGTTCAATTTGTCTTATTATTATATGGTTCATTTCTATGTCCATGTTTTTAGTCAATTAGATCTATAAATTATGTTGATATACTAAATTTTGTTAATGAAATTACTCTATGAATAGAAGAGTAGTTAGAAAGCTTGATATCTGTGTTGGATTTATTTATGGGCTATGGTTATGCCATCTTGTTTTTCTTCTCTTTTCTTGGTTTGAGTAATCATTAGACACCAAATTGTATCATAATAAGAAAACCATACTGATTAATGATAAAATATAAGTTATTAGATAACCCTAATGGCTACGGAATGCATATTCATATAATACCAAAATTGTTTTTTAAATGGCAATCCTTATTCCACTAAGAAGAGTCCATATATTTAGGGCACAAGCATTAAACATGATTGGCATATAATAATATGGAATAATGAAAGCTCAAACGTGAAAAAGAAACTTACATTTTCACAAGATTTAACAAGGGAGAGTTGCGAAACAACCAATGCCTCCATCGAATAAGTAAAATCAATATTTAACAAATTGTAATAAATAATGCCTTGATATTTGAATCAATATATGCATAAATCCTTATCTTAGAATTTCATGAATGTTTTTTTAAATCTAAAAATGTGAAGAGGCATTTTTAATTGCCAATATGCTCACCTATAGTTGTCTAAAGGCATGCCATATGCACCAACCATGCATATGGGGGAGGAAGAGTAAGTCAATGAAGAGCCCCTTTTAACTCTTGTGATGTTGATATGTAGTTCAAACTACTAGAGAAATCAAGGACAATGGAATATCCTGACCAAGATCAAAACAACTCTCCTTGGCCCTACGTTGTATTCAAAAGAGAAATTCAATGAGGTAATTTAAGTGTTGAACAAGGGATAACATTAAAACACCTAGTTGTGTGAAACACCACTTCAAAGCACTATTATTCTAGAAAATGTGGTCAAAGTGATGTTATAGCCTATATATTCATAAAATACTCACAAGGACCATTTAGGTAATAAGTCAAATTCCTAAAGGCCAAATTCAAATAAATATTTAACACTTTTTTTTGGTACTTAGGGTGGGTGAAGCCACAGGTAACTCAAGCTCCCAATACGAAATATTTCAAGCTACTAAAATAATGGAAATATTTCCATTACTTAGTGAGTCTTTTACTTTTCCATATAGCCATGTCCCCCTGGGTCATCCTTGGGAGGTTTACGCCCTTACATGGATGCCTTTCACTCTATCTAACAAGATGAAGTCCTAACATCATTAATGATTTTTATTTCTCGCAATGGCAAATCATACAATATTAGTTTCATTTTTAATTGAGATTTTGTTATACATATCCATATGTATAATGATTGAGAATTAGTTGCTCATCTCCACAAAATAGGTTAGTCAAATGCATTGATGTAATAAGCTTCATTCACACATATCCATGTGATTGATTTTTCAATAAGTCACCTCATTAATTATGACTTTCTTCCCTGGCAAAGAATATAAACACATGAATTTTACAAGTCTATATAGATTATTTTCACGTACATGATGTGTGCCAAACATTTCCTAAAGAATAAAGCAATCACAACATTTAAACACATCCATCTAGGTATGTATTTATTTGTGGATAGGATTCAAAATTTTGAAGAACTCAATAAAATCAGCTTGTATCTATTTATTAGTGGATGGGCTTGAAAATATGAAGAATTTAATTAGCTTGAGTTGTCTTTATTATCAATAAATTAGCTTCAAAATCTAAGGAATTCAAAATTATGTTGGTAGAATATTTATAGATTTTTATATATATAGATTGGGTTGTGTTGTTTTTTGTAAACTTGGTGGTATTTCCTCTGTTGATATTATCTATTCAAAATAAAATATTCTATTTGTTCCAAGTGGTCTTACCTGCCTGAAGGAAACCAGGTAGCCACTTGTCTACGTTAAACCCTGTCCAAAATTTAAAAAGGTCTTTCTCTATCCATCTAACAACATTGTCTATACTATCTATGCTAATGTTCTAGTTAAATAAGTAAGAACTATTCATCAAAAAACTTCAACAAAAATGTATTGGACCTCTGCTTCAATCCTCGTCTGAGGATATTACTAGGGTTGGCGCTTTGGCACTAGAGCCTAGCATCTTCCTTCTCTTCATGTCTTGTAGTGTTTGTTCAATTCTCCCCAGTGCCAAGTTGTTTTTGTAAGTTTGTATCAGGACTATTGCAATCTCCCTGAGGAGTTCTGCCCTAATGGGATCCTTTTCCTTGGTGTCCTCCTTTATCTCCAGTCCTCTGCTTGCTACTTGTTCCCGATTGAGAGTCATAGCCCTGGCCACGACATTCTTCATGACCCAATACTGTTGTATTGTTTGTCTGAAGAGAGAGTGCAATTCTCGGGAGTTCCTTGGGTCTGCAACCATGCTCTCCCATTCCTCCATGGGAATGTCTTGGTTCCTTATGTTGTCATTTAGTTCTCGCTCCCAGCCAACAATTTGAGCTTTGACTTTCAATGGGTTCCCTGCCATCTAAGCGTCAATGAGGGTTTTCATGTATTCACATCCAGACTTTTTCCCTCTCTTTTGTTGCTCTTTGTTTGAGTCGTTCTCCCCCTCTGCCATCTTTTTGTCTCTCTTACCCTTCCTGGTCGCCATGTTGTCTATGTAATTGTTGTTGGTTGCTTCTTTCTGTTTACTATCCTCCTCACTGTACTAGGCGTATTTTGAGGTGAGACCTATCACATAACCATTACAATTATCAGTTTAATATTGTACAAACATCCAAACAATTTCCCATTTACCTGTGTCACGTTTGTTATCCCTTTCAGGAACGGAACTGAGGTTTTTCATGGTTTCTTTTAGATTTTCCCATCTCATCTCATAGTTTTGGGTTCTTCTAATTATTTATTCTCTTGCCATCATGTTTTCCTCACGTCGACATCCGTCACTCAGACAACATTACAGAGGCATCTACTTGGGACCGCCTCTAGCATAGACTGGGTTTCTCTTCCTTGCGTTGCAAGGAGGCTTGACTATGGGGATGTTTTCCAGGGCTCTAGGCAATAGAACCTTGGCTCTATTCTCTTCTTCCCCTAGTGAAATTTTGTTTTCTATTTCCCTCTTTTCTCTGTTCTATTTACTCTCACTGGCTTTTCGTTTTTTCCCTTTGTTTTTTCCAAGGAGTCCCCAACAGGAGTCATTATGGCCTCACTCTCTCGCTTTTTGTTTCTTGGGGTTACCATGGTGGAGACCTCTCCATGCTTGGTTTCTATCCCTGCCTCTCTTAGCTTACTCAATAGGATTTTCATTACAAATTCTATAATTTTCGTCCATCCAGGGTCCCAGGAAATCCTGGGTTCCTCTTTACCAAAATCAATCCCTATCTTGTACAAATTTCCTAGATTTTTGCAGAAATACATCCTATTTCTTAAGATATTGAGGGCCAGAGAAGCAACATACCGACTTGCATTGCTGGTTCCGCTTCTGTCCTCAAGCTCCGATGTCGTTCTTCGGCCACCTTTCCTCTCTCTGGTTCTCGTCTCCTCCCTCTGCATGCATCTGCCGATGGATTGTTTTCACTTATGTTTTATTCCCCTCCCCTTTCTATCCTTTCCTTTTTCATCCACCTGTCAATCATAATTACTCCCCTTACTGATCCCTACACCGTCACCTTGGATTGGTGACCCTTTGTCATGTCTTACACTTACTCCCCATTGCTCTTGTCATATGACCTCGTCCCTCGTCCTGCCACTTGTTGGCGTCCTTCTGCCCGCACTCCCGCTTGCCCCCCTACCATCTTTGTTGTCTTCCTTTTCCGTCTCCACCAACCTTCTCTCGGGGTCTGTTCCTTCCTTGCCTTGTCCATCCACTTGTCCTTTCCCTTGTCCTCTCCCTCCACTTCCCACTCCTGTCCTTTCACTCACTTGGATGCTGCTTCCCCTCCCACTTCTCGGTCCCATCTCCCCTGACCCACTTCCTCCACTACGCTACACCTCGATCGGGGGTTCTCCTCCCCTTCCTTGTCTGTTTCTAGGGTTTTCACTAGGTTTTCCATATCCTCCATCTGATGTAGTTCTTCTGCTTTTATGTCTAATGTTCTGCCTACTTGGTCGCTTCCCCAATTTGCCAGGTTATCCGTTGTCGCATTGCCTTTCCTTCATACGTGTGTGGGGAGGATGTAGTCTATCTGTATGATTAGTTTACTGATCTCTTGAACCAACCAAGTAGTTCTCCAGCTTCGACTGATCTTCTCCCACTGTGTTCCTTGTTGTAGCTTTTTTACTATTTCAATTTCCATTTTAGGATCGCCTTCTACCCGTAATTTTTGAAAATGCTCTTTTATCGCGATCTCTAGACCCTTTCTTAGGGCATGAAGCTCTGCTTCATTATTTGTCACGTTTCCACAATCCATCGCATGGACTCTAAGTGTCTTACCCCTGTCACCTATGAATAACCCTCTTGTCTCCGCCTCACCGAGATTCCCTTTTGCAGCGCCATTGAAGTTTAGTTTGATGAATTTCTTCTATGGTCTTTTGAATTGGTTTACTTCCTCTCCTTTGGTGGTGGGATGCTTCCATGAAGATGTATGCAACATGCCTGGTTTTAAGTTCAGGTGAGTCATTATCTTTTCTTCCTTTGGGTTAGTTTTCCAGTCCTCCTCGAACCATTTCTCTGTCAGAATAGTCTCTCGAATATTTTGGATTATCTAGTTCATTTTTCTACCTTTTCTCTTCCTTCTTCCTTGAAGATTAGTTTGTTTCATTCTTTCCATATATACCACAAGACAAATCCTAGTGAGAGTCTCCAAGCACGGTTTAGGATTGTGTTCTGGTATGGTTTTTTCCTCCAATTCTCTATTTTTGTTTGCATGTTATTTGGATTCTTGTCACTGATTTCAAAAAGTCGATAGTGTTGTTTCCACAAGTTGTCATTGTATTTGCAAGCATTGGTAAGGTGCTCCATTGTCTCTTCCTTTTCTCGGCATAGGACACATATCGATGGGCCTTGCATTCCTTTTTTTGTAGTTGGTCCCATGTTAATGCTCGTCCATGGCTCAAGATCAAAATGAAGAAAGCGATCTCTGGCCATATTTTTTCCTTCCATATGCTTTCCCAATTATTTGTTTCTTTATTTCTGAGGTGTTCTACTTTTAGTTGATAACCTTCTCTAATTGTAAACATTCCTTTGGTTCTATAGCCCCATCTTAGGATGTCTGATCCTTCTTTTTTTGCTATTTTCCTGGTTGCCATTTCCTTCTCGTATAGCTTCCATTGGGGTGTTTCTGGCACTTCTTGGCCAATCCTATTGTTGTTTCCACTTTCTCCAGTATTCTCCTAGGTTTATGCACCAAAAGTTTTGCATTTTGTTTCCCGCATGGAGATCGGTGAATTGGTGGATTTCTGCTAGCTGCGGGTGGTTGTTTAATTTTCCTCTCTATTGCCACACTTCTTCCCAGAAGTTGGCTTTGTCCCCTCCTCTGATTTCCCAGAAGCTATGGTTACTAATCAGATTCCTGTTGACACTAGATAGGTTCCATATTACGGAGCCTTTCTTGTCATTTTGGCTTCTCAGCTTTCCTTCGAGAGACCTGGGCATGTCATACTTCCTCTCCCATAGTTTTTTCCAAAGGTCTACCCCTCCCTGTATCGATCTCCACCACATCTTTTCTCCCATTACATGATTCAAAATGTATGGGTCACGGAGTTCAAGGCCTCCTTCTAAGTGGTTTTCTAAGCCAGCTCCAAGATAGAAGCGCCCATTTTTTTACTGTGCTGGGTCCTTACCATAAGAATTTTTTGAACATGTCTACCATTTTCTAGCAGACTGTTTTAGGGGTCACTTTACTGGTTAGTTGGCATATCAGAATGGATTTTAATACTGACTTTAACAGTATTACGTGACTTGGAATGTTCAACATTCTGAATGTCCAGTTTTTCATTTTCCTTTGGATCTTTTCCAATAGGATTTTCCATTTAGCCACTCTATTCTGCTGGTCATTTAGTTGCATTCCTAGATACTTCATAGGGAAATTTCCTATTATGAATCCCATGGATCTTTCTAGGAAGGCTTGAGAGGGTGTTGGGGTGTTGAAGAAAAATATATCCGACTTCTCTTTGTTTATCTCCATCCCTGAAGCACTAGTGAAGTCTGAGAGGATTTCCATGATTTTCCTGGCTTCCTTGAGCAATGCCTGTCCATATAACATTACGTCGTCTACAAATTGTTGGTGGGTTAGTGGAAGGTCATTCCCCCATAGTATTAGGCTCGTATATTGTTCATTGCAAACTTTCTCTTTTATATATCTTCCTAGGCCTTCCATTTCTAGGATAAACAAGAAGGGCGATAATGGGTCGCCTTGCCTGAGTCCTCTGGTGGCGTTGAATGCCTCTGTAGGGGATCCATTGAGCATAATTGACAGAAATAGAGTGGTTACCATTGACATTATCCATCTTATCCATCTTTCCTCCAAGCCAAATGCCTTCAGTGTTTTTTGTAGATACCCCCAATTCACTCTATCATAGGCTTTGGCCAAATCTAGTTTTACCAGCATTTCTTTGGTTTTTTATTTTTTTAAGGAGTGAATTGCTTCTTGTGCCACCACTATGCCATTTTTTATTTGTCTGCCTTTGACAAACCCTGTTTTCTCTTGAGATATCAAGCCAGATAATATGGGTTTCAACCGGTTGACCATTATTGTGGCCAAGATTTTGTACATGACATTGCATAGTGTTATTGGTCAAAACCCTTGTGGTTCTTCCAAGTGCTCTATCTTCAAGATCAGGGCTAGAAATGTTGAATTCAGGGTCGGGTGCATTCTTTTGGTATATTTTGACTCCTCCACTAGTTTTACTATGTCTTTACTTAAGAAGGCCCAGGTCGCTTGGAAGAATTTTGCAGTGAACCTGTCTAGCCTTGGTGCTTTGTTTCTCGCCATACTCCTAATTACCTCCTCCACTTCTGCTTTAATTATTTCTCTTAGTAGGGCCAGGTTCTGGTCTCTACTCACCAAATTGGGGATATGTTGAATTATTTTGTTAATGTTATCCCCCCTTCTAATGTTTGGTTTTGTCAGGAGCCCTTTGAAGTGCTAAACTAACAGATTCTCCATTTCTTCCTTTTGGGTGAGCCGATTACCTTGTTGATTCATTAGGGAGAATATTATGTTTTGCTGCCTATGTTGTATCATTGCTTTATGGAATATCTTTGTATTTATTTCTCCTTTTTTTAACCATTGGATTCTTGATTTTTGTTTCCATAGGATTTCCTCTTGTTGTCTCCTTTCTTCCAATCCGTTAATCAACAACCCTTCCTCTTCTGCGAGCTCTTCACTTCTACCCTCCTCGATTATTTGTTGTTGTATTTGCTTCATCTTTTTTTGAATTATCTCTTGTCCCTTTTGTATGTTACCGAATTCTTCCTTGTTCCATTTTAGTTTGATTTGAAAGGTGTGCATCTGGTTTCTTCCTCCTATCTCTTTCTCATTCCCTTTCCTCCATTCCTTCATTTTATCTATAAAATTAGGTTCTCTTAACCAAAATGCCTCAAACCTAAAGGGTCTGTTCTAGTTTCTTTGATTCATTTCAACTTCTAGTTTAATAGGCCAGTGATCTGACCCTAAACATGGAAGAATTGATGCTTCATAGAATATGTCTTTGCCAATGAAGTGTTTTGTTGCCAAGAATCTATCTAGCCTAGAGGCTATCCGTCTGCTCTCTCCCCTTCTCTTGTTCCACGTATATTTTCCATTTATGGTTTGGATGTCTACCAATTTCAGTTCTTCTTGAAGATCCCTGAAACTCACCATTTCCTACTCTTCTCTTTGCAGTCCTCCTCTTTTCTCCTCTGTTGATGTTATCAAATTGAAGTCCCCTTCTATTAGCCAGAGTTTTTCCTCGTGAAGTTTTCATAGCTTATGTATTTTTTGGAGGAAGTTTCCTTCTTCCATTGGAATATGAGGGCCATATACTGCAGAGATTAGAAACCATTCTCTATTTCCAATTAGCCGGAACCACCCAGTGAGGATTCTTTTCATGCCCACCCAATAATCTACTGTGATCTCTGTTGGGTTCAACAGTATTGTTATACCTCCCGCACTGCCTTTCGCATCTATGGTCATGCATTCGTACCTTGGTTTTATTTTATTTAATATTTCCTCCATTCTCCCTCCTATGATTTTTGTTTCTTGTAGCAACATGAGTTGAGGGTTTTCTTTTCTTAGCAGTTCAACTAAGTGTTTCTATTTTCCTTTACTATTAAGGCCTCTTATATTCCAGGATTTAATTATCATTGGGTTACTTGGTTTATTTGATGAAATACTGCCGATATCTGTACTAACCTCCCTGTATTCACTAGCATTACTCCCATAATCTATATAGATTCCTGTAGGTTTCTTTGGCATCTTTTTTTCTCACATTTTGTTTTATTTGGATAATCTTGCTTGTTTTCCTGATGTAACCCCAGTTGTTCTGCCATCTCCACCTTCCCCTGCCCCTGTTTAACTTGATATTGTTGGAATGTTTCTCTGTATAGCTGTTTTTGGTCTTTTGGAATGAATCGCTCATCTAGATGTCTCCATTCATTTAATAATTTCCTTAGCACCTCTTCTTACATGCTTAGTTCTTCTCCCCTACTTGTGTCTATTTCCATTGTAGTGTTATCCATCTTCTCTCTATCTCTCTTCTCTCCCTTCTTTGTCAGCTCGCTTTGGGCTTTCCTCTTAGGTTTTGGTTTGCCTTGAATCGAGCTACTTTCCTTTCCTTTTCCCCCTTGATAGTCCATTGTTTGGATCTCGTTGTCTTCTTATTCTTCTTCTTGTAGTACATCAAAGCTATTTGTTCTACTTGGCTGGGCCTGTTGTTCTATTTTCCCTCCGTTTGTATTCTCTCTTACTTGTTTTCTTTTGCTTTTCACTTCTTGAAACCCGTCCTTATCTTCTTGATTTTTCCTCTGTTGTTTATGCATGCTCTCTCCCTCTTCTACATTCAGTGGGCATTCCTTGAATAGGTGTCCATACTCATGGCATCTTCTACATCTGAATGGGATATGTCATAGTCTAGGGTTTGCTGCCAGACCTCTTCATGGTACTCTAGTTCTACTGAGTCTGGGATGGGTTTAGCTATATTCATGTAAACACATATTCTAGCATATGAAGTATATCTTCCTTTTTTGTCATTTTTGCTATTTTAACAAATCTTCCTATTGTGTTTACTATGCCCTCTAGTATCTCTGGGTCCCAGAAATCCATTGGGAGGCCAAATAACCTAACCCACACAGGGGCTGCCAAAATGCTTTCTTTGTCTGGGTCATAGTATTCTTCCCAGTATCTCATAAACAATCCAACATTATAATGAAAGTATGGACCATTTTCAAATACCTTTTCTTTGTCTTGTAGGTTCGATAATATTACGTGAAGAAGCCTCTAGCTCCCAACTTGAGCTCGATATGGCCTCGGGGATACCATTTTTGTTGAATCCATTTGGTGAGGTCCTTTTATGTCGTCCATACTCCAATGAACTTACATATTAGCACATGGTCTTTCATATAACTTTTTTATCGCTCCAATTTGTTCATTGGTATGATGAATCATGGTTTCTCCATCGCACATGGGAAACATTTGCCTCTGTTGCCTGCCTATCATCTCGCTTCGAGGACCAATCCTAACATTCTGTTTGTTTCTCCCACTTTTTTTTGGTTACTGATATTCTGGAAAGATTCCCCTGTCGCCGCATCTCAATAGGAGGGGATCTCTCGCCCCCTCTCCTCCTCTATCATTTCGCTATGTTTCCTTGTCTCCTGGGTCTACAACTTTTCAACAGCCTGCAGGTTTTTGGTACGTAGTTACGGTTATCTCATGGATGCCTGGCCATTATGATTGTAGAGCGCTCGCAATTCATGTAGATTGGGTTGTGTTTTGAATGCAAGCATTTAGTTCAATAAAGGTCCACCTTATATTTAATTTCTAAATTTAATTGCACATAGTATTCATATTATTCATGTTTAAATTTTTAATGTTCATCTTACCATCCATGAAAATAATCAACAAAGGACATAGAATAATGATTAGAAACTTAGTTGGAAATACATTTTCAAAATTTGTTTGGAACAAATTGAATGATTAATAATATGGACTTATGTCCATATTATTGTATCTATAAGATATAGGTCAAATTTTTGGAATTTTATAATTAGTTGTGGTCCTGGGGTAAAATTTATTTTAGAGCTCACTAATACTCCATAGGCTTGGCAAGGAATTGAAAGAACTTGGCTCCACAATTTTAGTTTGTAATGTAAAGATTAGTGGGAAATAAATCTATAAAAAAAAAAAAAAAAAAAAAAAAAAGTAGGAAGATAAAGGCCCATTCTATTATGGATTAACATGAATATACAAATATATTTTTAGGTCATAAAACCAAAGGTCTAATTATTAATATAAAGTATGATGAATAGTGAGCTATTTTGCTTGGTATATTCTTGCATTTGCAAATATACATTTTTATTGATTAAAATTATCTCTTAGCTACACATATACAGATACAAATAATAGTATTTTTATTGATGGGCTTCAAATATATAGATATATAGATATTAGTCTTTTGATTTCTAGTGGAGCTAATATGTATCCCATTGTTGGTGTGAATCTAGATGTTTAGTCATAAATCGCAAATATCTCATGGTTTTGGGATGATTTTTATTAAAAATCATTTCCGTAAGTATAAAAACTTGTTGGTATTCTTTTAAATTACAAAACAAAAAATAAAATTTAAACGTAATTTTTTGTAAATTTAAAAATCTACATTTCTTTAAATCAATTAGAATAAAAACAATTACAACCATGATATTTTCCAAAGATTACTATATAGGAAATTCTTACTCAACTAATATCAACTCCTAGATATTTAGAATTTGATCTCGTTAGTATACATGAGTATAGAAGAATGTAATTGGAAAGCTTTTCGCCAAGAAGAGTAGATCGGGACTTATATTTTTGAAGAATGCAATTTTTTTATAAATAACCTAATTTTTTTATTTTTTATTTCTTTTTTATGGTAGGTTCACCGGGAATGTAGAGAATTTTTTAAAATGATTAAAATTTAGCAAAGTGTCATATGTTAGTGTAGATACATATTATCTAGGAGATGCTAGTTTTAACTTTGTTTTTTAAGACAAGAATGTCCAAATTGATGAAAATGTAAATAGTGTCAGTCTTCATAATGAAAATTGTGATGACTAATAAATTAATTATTTTTACTAGCATGCTCTTTTTTATGCTAAGATTTATATATTTTTCAAGCATGGGTTTCATGCTTAATTCAAATTATTATTTTATTCAAATATGTTCTTCATGCTCATGATTATTTGTATTGGTCAAAGTCAAAGGCTTATTCATATCCTAGAATATTTTTTTGAAAAGATGTAAGGCTTGAGTCAAAATTACCTCAAGAAGCCAAGTCAACATTGCCTAGGAAAATATACTTATTCAACTCCCTCTAAACAAGTATAAATAAAGGATAGTTTGAGCTCATTTGGAGACAAGATTTCACATCACTTGATCATTTGGAGACAAGATTTCACATCACTTGATCATCTAATCTTTTGTAGTATAGCAAGAAGAGATGAAGTCAATAAGAGAAAGGGAAGGCTGAAGTTTGACCTTTTTGAACTCGTACACCTGGAAACTCTATCAGGACAAGTCTTTTATTGGTAAATCGAAGTTTGTTATTGATGCTAAATTTGCTGATGGACTTATTGTTGGAAGAATATCTTGAAGGAGGACTTGACTTGGCATCTTAGAGGTTGGAGTCTTGTATTGGCCTTGGGTCTTGGATATCTCACTTTGATTTGATTCTATAAGAAGAGTTTGTTGGGTTTTCCCCATTGTGGGTTTTTTTCCCTGGTTTGGAGCCTAATATCTTGTGTTCTTTGTTTCTTGTGATCTTCACATTTTTTACATTTTGATGATTGCTTGATGAAGAACATAAATATAATAAGAAGTCTTGTGTTCTTTGTTTCTTGTGATCTTCACATTTTGATAATTGCTTGATGAAGAAGAACCTAAATCTAATAAGAAGTCAACAAACATTCACAAGTAATTATCAAGTTAAGATAAATCAACCCTAATAAGCTATCAACATGATTTCTCTACACAAATCACTATAAGTAAGTCAACTATCTGTATGTCTTTTTTCTTATCTTTACCTTCCAAAACCTGATATATAAACAAACATGTGAGGGTGGTTGTACACAATACTATCAAAGTCAATTTTAGTAACCATGAGAAGTAACAATAATAGTAGAACAATGCTATAGGTATTGAGAGAATTCAATTATATAGATAAGACAAAGAAACAAACTGTTAACATGTTGAAAGTCCATGAAAGTTGGGTGAAAATAAATTCTAGTAAAGTAATGAAAAAGCAAATATCACTCTCTTGATTAACCATACATTGTAAACACTGACCTAATTTAGAATTGACATAAAGAAATTATACTACTAAAGATTGAGCAGAACAAGTAATACATTCATTATAACTAAATTCTTTTATTATTAATTTTTTTATAGAAAATAATTTATTATATAAATAAAATACCAAATAAATATTGTTGTGAAATTTAAAATAAAATAAAAAATAAATAAAAATATTTATATCACTAATATAATAAACATATTCACTTAAAAAAATCAAAATGTTCCTAAAATAATTCTGGATTAAAAAAAAATACAATGAAGAGAGACATTAGTCTTTGAAAATATCTAAATTAATGCAAATCAATTACTACAGAATGAACCACAACCTTAATAAATATTGCAGGATGAGTAACGTGATGTGTTGAGTTTATAAGATACTTTTTCCTAGTCAGCACACCTAAGCCATCAACGAATCCCCACATCACATTCATGCACGTTAATTCTCATATGAAAGTTTATATCATATTCTAAAATTCTCTGAACGATCTTATAAAATACTCATTCGACAACGCGTTTTCCCATGCAGATAATATAACAAAATGCTCGAGCACACCCAATCGTGTTTGTCAGTTAATTACTCATTCTCTTTTTTCTGACTTCCAAACTGCTTTTCAATGTAAACTTATTATATTGGTCAGAAGTCTTTGGCTAAATTATTTTAATTGCTTCTACATCACTCTAATCTTTACTTTAATGGCCTGAAACAGCACTCTCATCTCAAGCTTGATGCACTCCTAACTAGAAATTAATGAGCTTGAGTCATTTTTACAGGAGGGATCTTAAGTTATGAAGATTAAAAAAAGCTACTTTGATAGTTGTGAAACCACTTACAGAAATAATAGCCCCATAGATAATATCACCTGAAAATATTTAATAAATGCATTCCATTCAATGGAATGATTCCACAAAAGTAGTGTCAAGCTCTGGAAGAAAGCAGGCTGTGAAATATATATTTTAGATAAAACTTCTTACCTTTGGCCGCATTTGTTGGCTTTTTGCATTGCAAGTAATGCTGCAATTTCTTCATGTGGACCTGAAATTCTTCTACAAAATTAATATATTTCTGTTTTTGCAGATAACACCTGAAGATTCTTTTGTAGTTGCATCTTGATCCAAGTTATCCTGGAAATAGCTGTGATTGTCATGCATCAAATCATCAGGTTGCACCATGATCAAGGCATCACAACTGTCATCACCTCCATTGCAATACATCTTCTTTGCACGAGCATTTTCATGATTGCTATTAATATCCCATCAGAGCTGCATATGCAAAATATATTCATCTATCTCTTTGAAGCCATTAAGGTCAGAAATTGCAACCCATCTTATATCTCTTGAAGAATACTATAGTTGCAGTAAGTAGAAGTTAGGCAGAAAATTTTGTGCATGAAAGCAACGATGGTGAATTCTGGAAAAGTCCATGAAACAGTACATTCCATGCAGTATTCACATAAGTGGGATAACTGCTATTATGCAATATTTGTATTTCTAGCTTGGTTTAGCTTTTTCTCTACGGTGGCTACTCAGAATTTTGCACCAGCTCCAGCACCATCACCATCATCACCAGTAATGGACGATCATGTGAACAGCAATGGAAAAATCAGCCTATTTGACCAGAATTACGACGTTACTTGGGGTGGATACCATGTCAGATACCTTGACAATAGTCAAATTGTTCAGCTTGTGCTAGATAATTCTTCTGGTAAGGGAATTATATAATGTTTTCATTCACTTGTTCTAACTATAATTATCTGTTCAGTTTGAAGTTATCTATATTGTTAGGTATTGAAATCAATTCAATCTTCTTTCCTGGCTGTGCAGGGTCTGGTTTCCAGTCTAATAACAAGTATTTGTTTGGGAACTTCAGCATGAGAATCAAACTTGTACATGGAGATTCATCTGGAACAGTCACTGCATTTTATGTAAGTCGATTAATTAAAAAATCTCTTTTGTAATTTAAAAAAATCATTTCATTTTCCAAAGGAGATTTAGCAAGATGTTTGTTATATTTATGATGAAACCTTAGTGAACATGGTTGGATGGGTGGTCCTTATATTTATTACAAATTCAGAATATATGTAGGAATATTGAAATTTAATTGACATGAGTGAAGTCAATTATTGGGTTCGCTCCTATTCATCAAATTTCTGAAATATCAGAATTTGCAATCTAGTTATTATCATAATTACAGTTGGAAGTTGATTCAGTTATACTGCAAGTGATAAAGAGATCAATTTTTTTTATGCAACTGCGAAAAGATTCATGGGAAAAACTATATTCAGTGTTTTATTCTATTTAAAAGTAATTAGATTTGTCTGATTGAAGATTTAATATATGTTGATCCGCAGCTAACGACACAGGAGAACAAAAACCATGATGAAATAGACTTTGAGTTCCTCGGGGGAAGACGTGGAAGCCTATATCGTCTTCAAACAAATGTGTTCGTAGATGGAGGTGGAGACAGAGAGGAACGAATGCATCTCTGGTTCGACCCAACTTCGGATTTTCATACATATTCAGTCATTTGGGATGCAAATCAGATATTGTAATGAACTACTTACCTTCTTATGATGTTGAATTTCAAATATTTAGTTAAATAAATATATTTCATATAAAATTAATACTAGATTTCAGAATATTTTAGAAATCTGATAGGCATAAAATTCAAATATCTAATTAAATTAACATTAAACACTTTTATATGCAATCGATAAATCTAGAAATGAGATAAATTCAATGTTTTTTAAAACTTGAATGAATATCAGTCATCTTTATGTTGAATCCACAATTAATTTTAAAATATTCTAAAAAATAGATGAATATTCTAAAAAATCATTTATTGGACTTCACTCATGTTGATCAAAATTTCAAAATATTTTAAAATCTACTATAATAAATATCAATCTTTTATCAAGGGTATCAAGGGTAGATTCCAAAATATTATGTATGATATTAATGAAATAATTATTAATCAAAATTCTGAATTAAAAATCTTAAAAATTAGATGAATATTCTAAAAATCATTGGAATTCACTCTGGTTAATCAAAATTTCAAAATATTTTAAAATCTACTATAATAAAAGATTATAAATATCAATATTTTATAATGATATAAATATCAATATTTTATCAATGATAGGTTCCAAAATATTATGTATGATATTAGTGAAATAACTATTAATCAAAACTCTGAATTGAAAATTATGTCCCACAAACAAAGCTTCTCATAATTATTATCTTTATTAATTTAAACGATATTGAACAGGTTTCTGGTGGATGGCATTCCTATTCGTATGTTCAAGAATTTGCAGAGCAAACTAGGAGTGCTTTACCCTTCCCTCAAGCCCATGAGGGTGGTGGCAAGCTTGTGGAATGGAGATGACTGGGCCACTGAGGGTGGGAAGAGAAAAATAAATTGGAAGGCCTCTCCATTTCATGTTTCTTTCAAAGGGTTCGATATACAAGGCTGCATGTACGAGGTGAACTCTTCATATTGTGCACACACCGACTCCCCTCTTCCACTGGGGTCATGGAGTTATTCTCCTTCTCATGAAATGCGTTTACATCAGGCAAAGTCTTTTGAACATGTGAGAAAACGTTATGTTACTTACAGCTACTGTCGTGACAACACCAGGTTTCAGAAAACTCCTCCAGAATGCTTTGCAAACGGATTCTAACTTCATATATTGGGTTTGTTACGATGGGACAGCTTGGTGCTGATCAAGATTAGGTAAAGTATCATAGGCTTTTTCTACTGTTAATGGGAAAAATAATAGGCTGGGTGGCGACTACGAGCTAATATACCATTTATGTCGATATGATAGACTTGTTTTTATCTGTTAGGTGCAGCTGGAGATGTGTAGTACGAATTATCACAGGGGACTCTCGGGTATTTGTACGAGAAATAACAGTTAGGATCCGTGTATTTATTCATATATGCCGTTAAGGAAGGTGACAAAATATACATAATTTGAATGGGAATGTATCTGTTTCAGGGGGAATGCATAACCCATGAATATAATAATATTGATAGCTATAATTTATTATGTTATAATGTAAATGGGTTTATCTCGGTTGGGATGAATGGTAGGTTCAAATCCTTACTTTAGTGATGCGATAAATATTGTTATATTAGATTTTTGTTATGTGAATGAATTTTACTCAATTTACAAGTCTGATAGTGTTATCTCTTTATCTTTGATCATAAGATATTGAATAGATCTCTATATTTAAAAATATATTTTAAAGAAAATAGAGATATTTATTGACCAACACCTTATAAACTATTTCAATAATATTATAATTTTTTGAAATAAAGATTTCAACTAAAATTTGAATTAGTCTCTATATTTAAAAATATTTTAAAGAATAAAGAACATATTTTTACCAATAATTATATAAACTAATTTCAATAATAATTAATAAAACTTAAAAATTCAAACATTTACCATTCTTTACCAAAAAAATGATATTATGCAATTCTTTATTTCACTTCCATTTTTGCTTCCTTTTAACTTCTATATTTGTGAATATATAATAGTCAAACAGTTTATCAAAAAAAATGTTTGTGCCATTCCCCTAATGGGGTGCCAAATGTCTTGGGGGAGGTGGGTGAGGAGTGGGACGCCAATGCCCCACTTAGCAAATGTGTCAAGGGATGTGACACCCACCCACAATGGAGTTTAATGTTATCAATACATGTGATCAATGACGAATGTGCGAGAACCATTGACATCAATGGCAAGGAGGAGAAGGCAGGTTGTAGATGGAGTGAACCACCAATGTGTTCATGTGATGGAAAGAGGGGAAATAATGGCAATTAGTATCATAATTTCATAGCAAGGGAATATTTGAAGTTAGGTCGCATAAAGAAGGTAGGTCATGGTGGGGGTTATACCACCTTACTAGTGATTAGAGTGTGTATACTGGGGAGAAGCTTGGAGGAGGCTTGTAAAGCGGAGCCACCTTTCTGTCGTTTTTCCCTCTACATGATTATGGTATTCTTGTTTAGTGTTGTTGTCTTGCTAGTCACTTTCCCAACCAATTCTTAAGTGTAAGGGGGCAACATTTTCCCCCAACTGCCAGAAAAAGCACTAGGAAAAGGGTAAGTTTCCTTGCACTAGGAAAAGGGTAAGTTTCCTTTGTTTCTAGTCCCTAGTTTTAGTATTATTTTCTTTCCCAATTGCATGCTTGTTAGTGACTAGAGAGTGCAAGGAAGTATTGTAGTTTTTTTCCCTATTTCGAGAGGTGAGGGGATGTTGGTTGTGATCTACTACTCTAGCATTGTGGATGTTATTTTGGGCCTTAAAGGTTGTCCCTACTCTTTTGCTTGCAATTCTCAATTGTCCTTTTTGGGTGAATTTGTTTCTCTTAGGACTGATTAGGATGACAATTGTGATAGACTCTGCGAATTATGGTTGTAAGGCCCTACATTAGGATGTTTGGAACTCCAAGAAGGAGCGATGGCTGGATTCTATTGTCCCTTCCCCTAGTGAGCTAGTCTATGTGAATTTTTGTTGGAGGTGCCCCTCACTAGGTTTCGACAAACTTGAGAATTGTAATGGCAGAGGAAGGGAAGAATATTTCTAGTTATGGAAGGTAAGGGATTCTAGGAGAAATGTTTCCTATCCCAACTCTATTGGTGGCTCTTTTGGAGCTGGAATTTGGCCTTTAAAGGGTGTCCCCATCCCTCTTTTCTCATTTAATTGCTTAATTTCTTGTTTCATTATCTCTTTTGAGAAACCACGAAGTTCTTTGGTTATTGATGCTATTGTTGTGTTGTGGTGAAGGCCAGTAGCCTGGAGGAAGTGCATCGAGGAGTTTTTTGTTGCATCTCCTGCAATGGGGGTCTAGTTGATAGACTCTCTTAGATACCCCCTATGCAATGCAGGTCTTCAGTTTGGGAGTTATCTGGTGTTGCAAGTATTTTTTAGTTTAAGCTCTACAAATTATCTTCAACCATTATTTCAGTTGGATAATCAATAGTTGTTAGGCCCAATGCCACGTCAAAGGGCAAGAGTCAAGAGAGGGGCAACGCATTATCGAGAACATTCCCAAAGGGGGAAATCCTGCATGCATCATAGATTCAAGGATTCTTCTCAGGGATTTTGGGAGTTGACACTAGGTCCTATCTAAGAAAAATTGCTCAAGTTAAGTTTGCAGCTCCCACACAGAGCCCCCCTCTTACACACAGAGGTCTTAATTGAAAGGGTTAATTGGATCCCTGACATTGGGCATACCAGGGGTCAATTCAATTAGTACATGTGCACTATAGGCCTATATTGGCAAATGAAATTATTATTAGGACATACTTTGGTGAAAAAACGAGAGCATCAGGGGGACATCCTTCATTCATTAGATCACCTTCACCACCATCTGGGTAAAGTAGATCACGGGACTAATAGAATTGAGAAACACCTTTGCATACCCCTGCAATGGAAACAACTCACGAGGGCTCAAAGGGGCTTGTGCAAATTGTTGTCTTGGATTCATACTCCTCTAAGTAGTTATTTGATATCCATGTTCTATGTGCCTTATGATATTACTATTTCTAGGCAATGTATCCTAGAAAATGACTCTAGTAATCTTCTGCCTTTGGTAGTTCTATTTTTGTATCTAACTATCTTTTTCCTCTAGATTATGAAGAGTTTTTTTATTGGTTATTGTTGGAATTTCTAATTTTGACTCGTTGGAAACCCTTCATGTACTTTCGGATTTATTCCTACTTACTTATTCTGTTAATTAACAAGTTATTTACCATGTGAATACTAGAAATAAATACAAGTACATGCTCAACACATTACAGATCATCAACTGAAGGAAACAAAAACAAGCACACAAGTGACACCGTTGTTTTTGGACCAATGTCCCCGGAAAAACCCAACACGAGAAAATCAGTGCAGCTACATGAGGGTTTTATTATTATGCAGTTTCTGAATACAATCTGGGTGCCAAACCGGCTCACCCAACATAGAATAATCTCAGCAGTAGTACCTCTCAGTCAGAGATAGATGTTCCAGTTGAAACCCCAGATAATCACTCCAACACAGGGAAAATTTTAAGAACCCCCCTTAAATTTATAAGTATAATAAATGGGCAAATCTCCATGGTATATGGGAAAAATGGAAGGCGATTTTATCAATAATATAATATGTATATATAATTTTTTGGCGAATC
>APFE030234815.1:0-17196 GCA_000404065.3 Pinus taeda | reverse complement strand
TTGGCCCATAGGATTCACTTAAATAAAACCTATTCTTGAAAATGGGCGAATGGATTCACTTAAATAAAACCTATTCTTGAAAATGGGCGAATGGAAGGTTGTAACTCCTAATTTCAAGGGCTAAATTTACCTTTTTTACCCTCTCCCTTAAAATAAGGTGGGCTATTTGAGGTGATTTGTAAAAATGTACTATGATACAAAATATTCGCCCAATAAAAATTTAAAACCCCTTAATTTTGCCAAAGGGCGAACATTCGCCCCTAAAATTTTCTATGCTCCAACAGCTTCACATCTCCAATATGCCCCACGAAACCCCAACGTCAGCCCTTTCTGGCCTAACGTTTTCCCAACATCACTTTGGATTGGCCCGCGTCATCCTCTGGAGGCACTACATCAACCCTCTATCACTCTATGTCACCCACGCTAGCCCTTTGAGGCACTGCACAACTCCTGGTTGCCTCTGCATGAACCCTGGCTAACTCTGCATGAACCCCTGGCTGGTTCTGCAACCTTCACTCTTGGCTACTATGTTGATCCTCCTAGTGCTATCTCTACCTCTCTACTTCTGCATTCACAGCCCCTCAGTTGCAACTCTGATCACTCCCTCAACTTCCTCAGCAAACCCAGCCCCAGAAAGTCAAAATCTTAATCAACTCGGTGTGTTCTCCAAGTGACCCTCAAGCCTCCTCTTATAATTTTCTCGTTGACAAATCACCAACTAAGATTAAGTCCGTAATCAATGGCTAAGATTAGATGTGGCTTGACCCATGACTTTTGGACCATTCTAACACAATTTTATATTAATTCACATTAATATTTTATTTTCCCTAAGTTTAGACTTAGGGACTCCATTAAAAATATTAATTATTTTAATATCTCCCAAACTGTTTAGAATCTGCCCAAACCCTTTCTGGGTATTGGAGATCTCATGTGTCTTAGCCTCTCCACTAATTTTCATGGCTAGATCACATCCGATGCTACCCCAAATCAACACTCCCTCTCAGCAAGGACTGTGCTCTAGTAATACTGCTCACTGAGCATCACTATGATCATTTGGCATCAGTCCCTATGCCGATGATAGGCTTGCTTCCCATCACCTACACTGCTACATCCTGTACTGCTACCCATGGCCCTGCCACTGCCACTGCTACATCCATATGGCAGCTCCCTCTCATCCTGTTGCATCGTGTTGCCTATAGCTCTGTCACTACTAACTACTGCATTGCAACCTAGTTACTGATCAGGAGCTCAGGACCAAGTGTCATAAAATCGTCAAAAATGAAAGTGCTCAGAACTAGTTCAAACCTGAATGATCAGATAGAGCTTGTCCTCCTGATTCTGGCGCCATGAACGGTTTGAAAAATGGTCTCCGTATGCAGAAGTTATGCCAAAAACAAAATCGCCCAATGACTCCTAATTTTTGAATTTTTTTCAAAAAAAAATTAAAAAAAAATATTCCATAGAAAATTCCTTTTGGGCAGCGAATGGCAGGATGCCACGTGGTAAACCCGGAGGCTGCCACGTAGCGTGGGTGACATCATGATGACGCCAGCTGAGTTTTTGGGCAAATGTTAAAAATTTGGCAATGGAGAGGTTCGATCCTGTGACCTCCAGTCTAACACACCCACGCCTTACCGTTAGGCCATTAAAGCATTCGTTGTCTTGTGGAGGAAGAAATATTTTATGAAGTTTAAACTTCATTTAGGTGGGGCCCCAAGGGGGCTAGCCCCTAAGGGCCAGCCCCCATACCACGTGACCTCCGCATTGAACCATGGGCTATAAACCATAACCGTTTTGGCGCATAATCCAATGCATTTAACCCCCAACCACCGATTTGGTCACATGCAATAAATACAACTGACAGATTATCTAACGGTTATGGCAGATTTAGCGGATCTGTTGGTGGTGGTGCCAAATTTGGCGGCCGCCCCATCTTTGGCGGGCCTATCTGGCCGTAACTAAAAGTCTAACTGGAGTTTTTCAAGGGCAACTGGCAGTTGGGAGTAAATAGCCATAACTTTGGCTAGGAAAGTCCTTTTTGGACGAATTTGTTTTTGATTTTGGGTCTCTTCGACCATCTGAAGCCATTGACACAGGTTTCACAGCCATCTGAGGTCGTTTATAGGTGTTTTAGCTTCGTGGAAGTTCTAGGAGCCACCAGGGCCACATCAGTTTGGGAGCTGCATTGGGAATTGTGCAGCCATTGAATGTGGAACGAAGATCATTCTTGAAGGTTTTCAGCATTTTCAATCCATTTCTACAGCTCGTTTTTCCTGTTGAGGCATTCTTTTCACTGTTTAGCTTCAGGGAAGCTTTCAGGGCCACCGGGGCCATTTCAGTGCTTGAGCTGTTTGGGGGCTGTGTTCATCCATTTTTGGTGATTCAAAAGCCTATGTCTACTATTTTCGACCTTCTGAGTCTAATGGTAGAGGTTTCAGAACCAATTGAGGTCATCTTCACCTCGAAATTCTCCATGCAAATTTAAAGGACCATGAGGGCCAATTGGGGAAAGTACTACATAAGGTACAATTTCACTGTTTAGTGCTTGGGAAAGAGCATGTTTAGCTAATTCCTATCTTCTGATTTTGTATTTACAGTCAGATCGGTCTTTTGATACATTCGTATTCTTGTATTAGCCTTTGTAGCATTTTTAATATAAGAGGAAAAGCCTAGTTGGAGAGGCTTGGTCCACCAGATGTAGCCCAGAAGGGGTGAACTGCTTTATCATTTTGATGTCTTTATTTTCTGAAGATGATATGCTAAACAAAACTGATATAAAGTGTTAAACAACAAATATACATAACTTGCATACACACATAATTACCTATTCAGCTGCAGAAAGTTATTTGTCTTATTCCACAAGACATCAAACTTCAAGTATGTGTATGTCAAAGACTTCTAAGTGTTTACTTCGTTATTTCTTTAGGCAGAGCCTATAGAGGGCCAGGTAGCCTCTGGAACTCATCCTCTCTTTAGAGGTGACATGTCCGGTGAATGCCCCTACAGTCTATCTCTGTATAAGAAATAAGAATTTTTCACCTTTTTAGAGGTCACTTGGATTGTATAACTCACATTTGAAATTATGGAAAATGGATACCTTGCACCCTTAAACAAGTACATTCCATTTACAGATCAGATGGTATCAGAGCTCGGGTTGAGCATTTGTTTGTGCAAAAGGTGTTAAAGCAGTGTAAGAGATTGACTATTTTATGTGTTGCAAATGGTTGCTTGAATAAGAAGGGGTTTTTTGTTTGACATTTGGTTAAAGCTTGTCATTTGATTGAAAGCTTTGAGAACTCTTATTTGGACGTTTCTTTTGTTTAATTGACCATTTACATAATGTCAACTTCTTCCACAAGTGAAGTTTCCTCCTTCAAAAAATTCTTCAATAATGACATGAAGAATGAGTTCGTTAAGGTGAAGGACATGGTGTAGATTCTCATTGAGGATAAAAGAGAAAGTGTTAAGCTTCATGCACAATTGTTGGCCACGAGGGAAGAGAAGCAGTTGCTTTTGCAGGAAATGGAAGGCCGACTTCATATTGCAAATATGAATTTGGAAAGGATGCATGAGTTGGAGACACAACTCCTTGTTGCCAAAGAAGCCTTAGCCAAGTATCAGCTTTAAGAAGAGGTAAACAATTCTAGTTTGTCTTCAAATTCTTATAAGAATGTTTATGTTGGTTCTTTTGAGAAACATACCAGAGGCATAGGGTCCAAGTTGATGTCTAAAATGGGATATGAAGGAAAAGGATTGGGCAAACATGCACAAGGTATAGTTGAACCAACAATGGTTGAGGTAAGGCCTAAGAATTTGGGTCTTGGTTATGGACAATCTTATGGAGAAAGTTCCAAAGCAGCCATGAAGGCAATTGAAACAATTCCTAGAAGGAGTTTCATTTCAAGTTCTTTATCTCAAGGTTGTAAAGTTTGTATCCTTGA
Organism: Pinus taeda; assembly: GCA_000404065.3. Lineage (NCBI taxonomy): Eukaryota > Viridiplantae > Streptophyta > Pinopsida > Pinales > Pinaceae > Pinus > Pinus taeda. Next base: position 13,255 of record APFE030234815.1, on the reverse strand, counting down.
GGAATGCAATAGCTTGAAACATACCTTGCAAGAAGAAGGTGTGCATAAGCATGCACTTGAACAAGAGAATTATGAAAGCTCTAAAACCATTGAAGGGATTGATAGTGTTCCAAAAGGAGCTTCTCATGAAGGTAATGAAGGGGAAAGAGAAAGGTATAAATCTAATTTCAATCATATTTCCTTTGATCATGTAAAGCATGGTAAATTTCCACATAAGCATTGGAAAAGAATGGCATGTTCTTTTTGTGGTTTGGTTAACCATAGTGTTTCTAGATGTTGGAAAAGAATGGCAACATACAGGAAACTTTTGAAGGAAAGGAGGCAAGAAGCCAAAGTTCCATTGAACAATGCAAATCATGCTATCAAGAAGATGAACATGTGTTACACTTTTTGCCATAAGCATGGACATACTGCTGAAAGGTGTTGGACTCTGAATCCAACAATGCTTCCACGAAAATTGAAGAAATTGGAGAAAGAGTATGGCAAGAATGGGAAGGAAGTTTCCATCATTGATATGTGTCAGGATGATACACATGTTGATATCGATGTGCAGTTAAGGGAAGCGCCTTTGAAATGGATTGGTAAGAAATGGTTAGAATTCTTATCCAATTAAAGTTGCATGTCTTTTGATTGAATGCATTTCTTTGTTAAGGGAATGCAAGTTGCAGGATGGTAAAAGATGAGTATGATACTCACTAGTTTTGCAGCAATGTTTTTCATTTCAGCTCTTGTCACCCACGTGTGCTTTTATTGGGTTGATGTACCTATTGGTCTTAGAAAAGAAGAGTTGAAGTTGCACCTGTACATAGATGTTGTAGGTGTGCTTATCGAACTGTATATAGTTCATTGTTTTGCTACATACATGTGTTTGTAAATGTATCTTGTTGACAGTCGACTAGTGTCTCTTGTGAGCACACTTTTACATTGTCACTCGTGTCACATGTTTCATCGACTTGTGTCAATTGTACCACTTATGTTGTCGACTTGTGTTGATTGTGGTGCACATGTTTCATCGACTTGTGTCAATTGTACCACTTATGTTTTCGACTTGTGTCGATTGTGGTGCACATGTTTCATCAACTTGTGTCAATTGTAGCACTTATGTTATCGACTTGTGTCAATTGTGGTGCACATGTTTTGTTGACTTGTGTTGGTTGTGTACACACTTGTTATGTTGATGGTTGATTCCATTGTTCAGCATATTTCAGGACAACTTGTTGCTGATGATTCTCTTGTTGCACAAGGTACCTTTGGTGTCATTTGGTGCAAGGAAAGAATTTGGTGCAAAGCTATGCACAATTCCATGAGCTGGAAAAGCATGCATGTAAAGAGGGCTCAATGTCAGCATGGATCTCTACTTCTTTTGAGAAGTTTTTGCAGCAAGTTTCCCAAGAGTATGGGATGAGAATTTGCAATACATTCAGCATGCTACAGTCGGTAAAAGCCTTCTCATTTGAGAGGCAGCTCTTCTTCTGGAGCGGAGGTGCCATGGATGGGCATCGTGACAGTTGGCAACCCCACATGTTCAAGAGGAATATTTCAGCTCATATATCAGCAAGTTTCATTGCTGGTTTCTGCAAAATTTTAGATTTGTCTGGCGAAAGAACTTGGTTGGGATTCGACGAGTACTTGGCTTATGCAGTGAAAAGTCGCCATGACGACAGTTGATAAGGCAGGACATTTTGGCATAATAATGCTCTTTTGGCTGAACAGAAGAGGATATTTCTGTTCCTCAAGTGTTGTACAGTTCAGTTCAGAGATTCAGTAAGCTTTTGGGGACCAAAAGCCTTCTCATTTGGGAGGTGTGATCAGGAGCTCAGGACCAAGTGTCGTAAAATGGTCAAAAATGAAAGTTCTCAGAACTGGTTCAAACCTGAACGATCGAATAGATCTCGTCCTCCTGATTCCAGAGACGTGAATGGTTCAAAAAATGGTCTCCGTATGCAGAAGTTATGCCAAAAACAAAATCGCCCAATGACTCTTAATTTTTGAATTTTTTTCAAAAAAAAAATTAAAAAAAAAAATTATTCCATAGAATATTCCTTTTGGGCAGCGAATGGCAGGATGCCACGTGGCAAGCCCAGAGGCCGCCACGTACCGTGGGTGACATCATGATGACGTCAGCTGAGTTTTTGGGCAAATGTTAAAAATTTGGCAATGGAGAGGTTTGATCCCGCGACCTCCGGTCTAACACACCCACGCCTTACCGTTAGGCCATTGAAGCATTCGTTGTCTTGCGGTGGAAGAAATATTTTATGAAGTTTAAACTTCATTTGGGTGGGGCCCCAAGGGGGCCAGCCCCCATACCACGTGACCTCCGCCATTGAACCATGGGCTATAAACCATAACCGTTTTGGCGCGTAATCCAATGCATTTAACCCCCAACCACCGATTCGGTCACATGCAATAAATACAACTGACAATTTATCTAACGGTTATGGCAGATTTAGCGGATCTTTTGGTGGTGGCACCAAATTTGGTGGCCGCCCCATATTTGGCGGGCCTATCTGGTCGTAACTAAAAGTCTAACTGGAGTTTTTCAAGGGCAACTGGCAGTTGGGAGTAAATAGCCATAACTTTGGCTAGGAAAGTCCTTTTTGGGTGATTTTTTTTTTTTTTTTTGGGTCTCTTCGACCTTCTGAAGCCATTGGCATAGGTTTCACAGCCACCTGAGGTCGTTTGCAGGTGTTTTAGCTTCATGGAAGTTCCAGGAGCCACTAGGGCCAAATCAGTTTGGGAGCTGCATGGGAATTGTGCAGCCATTGAATGTGGAACGAAGGTCATTCCTGAAGGTTTTCAGAATTCTGAATCCATTTCTACAGCTTATTTTGGCTGTTGAGGCATTCTTTTCACTGTTTAGCTTCAGGAAAGCTTTCAGGGCCACCAGGGCCATTTCAGTGCTTGAGCTGTTTGGGGGCTGTGTTCATCCATTTTTGGTGATTCAAAAGCCTATGTCTGCTATTTTTGACCTTCTGAGTCTAATGGCAGAGGTTTCAGAACCAATTGAGGTCATATTCACCTCGAAATTCTCCATGCAAGTTTAAAGGGCCATCAAGGCCCATTGGGGAAAGTACTACATAAGGTACAATTTCACTGTTTAGTGCTTGGGAAAGAGCATGTTTAGCTAATTCCTATCTTTTGATTCTGTATTTACAGTCAGATCTGTGTTTCGAGACGTTCATATTCTTGTATTAGCCTTTGTAGCATTTTTAATACAAGAGGACAAGCCTAGTTGGAGAGGCTTGGTCCAGCAGATGTAGCCTAGAAGGGGTGAACTGCTTTATCATTTTGATGTCTTTATTTGCTAAAGATGATATGCTAAACAAAACTGATATAGAGTGTTAAACAACAAATATACATAACTTGCATACCCACATAATCACCTATTTAGCTGCAGAAAGTTATTTGTCTTATTCCGCAAGGCATCAAACTTCAAGTATGTGTATGTAAAATACTTCTAAGTGTTTACTTCGTTATTTCTTTAGGCAGAGCCTGTAGAGGGCCAGGTAGCCTCTGGAACTCATCCTCTCTTTAGAGGTGACATGTCCGATGAATGCCCCTACAGTCTATCTCTGTATAAGAAATAAGAAGTTTTCACCTTTTTAGAGGTCACTTGGAGTGTATAACTCACATTTGAAATTATGGAAAATGGATACCTTGCACCCTTAAACAAGTACATTCCATTTTCAGATCAGTTACTGAGAAGTAAGTAACTAGTCTCCCAACTCTAACATCTCCATCAGGCTAGAGACACCCATGATGTTAAAGCTCCCTCTGTCACTCCATCCGCATCTGTCTCTACTGACATCCACCAGTACTGCTACTCCTCTTCGGGGCTCCCGTAGCAAGGTCTAATCCAAGAGGCTGGGTACCTCGAGGATCTTTCCCCTCATCGCCTGTAGTCTGTCTGACTACAGCTCGATGTCTCCCCACTTCCTTTCAAGTGGTGTGTGTGCACTCATGGCACAGTCATCATCTGTCTCCACTTCCTTCTCTACCCTTGCTGGCGCAACCTTGGTCTCGGAGGCCTCTCCCTTACTCTTCTTCAGACCCTAGGTCACATAATGACCCAGCTCCCCATAGTGGAAGCATTTGACCTTGGAGAGGTCTTTCTTCTTCCATTTCTCCTACTTTCCCTCAGATGCTAGGGCAACATCCTCCTCTTCCTCCTTCTTAATTCTGATTCCCTTGATGCTTCTTCCTACCTTTCTTAGCCTTATAATCTCTTCTTGGTGAAGAGCTGCTCACATTTCCTCCCAATCTAGAAGGGTTTCCCTCCCAGTATGCTCTGGAAAAACACCTCCCAATCTTCAGAGACTGCGTTCAAAGTTGTTCTTACCATCAATTCTTGATCTGGCATGGCCCCTATGGAAGTCAGCTGATCTTGGATCTCCTTTAATCGACCGAGGAAGATGTTGATCTGTTCTCCCTTCTGCATCAGGTATGAACGCAATTGATTTTCTAGTAGCATCCTTCTCTGCACAGAAGTATGCTGGCACAATTTCTTTAGGGCCTCCCACATCTCATTTTCCGTGTCCTTTTCAGCAATATGTGGTACTACATGGTCCTTAACCCTGTCAAGGATGATGCTGTTGGCCCTTGCCATTGCCTCCTCATACTTGTCATTCTCAGCTGGGTCAATTAGGATCGCTATCGTTCTCAAGGCGAAGTGCTTGACGTGATTTCTATCTAGAACAGACAAGATTCTAGCCTTCGAGACTACGAAGTTTGATGCTCCATCCAGTCTATCCTGGTCTCTTATCCCGTTCACTTCCATATCGTTTCTCATCTACTTCCCTTCTGGAAGTTCTCAGTGTGACTCCCTCTGAGCCTCGATTTCCCTCCTGGAAACCCCTCTGCCAATGTCGAGATGCCCCCACTCTGATCCTTAGTACAGCTACACCACTAATCTAGATTTCTTGGCTAGAAATCCTTGGCAGCAACTCCCTCCTCCTTGGCCTTGCCCTATTAGGTATTGTTCTAACTACAGTACCCCACCAACTTCACTCTGCAACTTACCCACAACCTCCTAAACCCCAACAAACTGAAGGTTAGAGCTTCTAGGCTCTGCGCAATCCTAGCACCAACAAAATCTGCACCTCCTGGCCACAGGCGTTAATCCTTCCTGACTGAGAAAGATGAACGAGCACTGTGTAGGTCGAGTTTTCTCCCCTCTCCCACTGCATTGATTCTCTTCCTAGCTCAAACTTGATGATGCAGGCACTATGTCACCCCTTCCTTGCTGCTTCTTTGCTTGGAACAACTTCTGTCACTCAAGGCAACTATTTTCTATTGCCGCTACTCTTCTTGACTAATGTCCTCAATTCTCCTGTGATCTGCAACCACGCTCTAATACCATGTTGGAATTTCTAATTCTGATTCGTTAGAAACCTTTCATGTACTTTCTAATTTATTCCTACCTACTTGTTCTGTTAATTAACAAGTTATTTACCATGTAAGCACTGGAAATAAATACAAGTACATGCTCAACACATTATAGATCATCAACTGAAGAAAATAAAAACAAGCACACAAGTGACACCATTATTTTTGGACCAATGTCCCCAGAAAAACCCAATGCAGGAAAATCGGTGTAGCTATCTGAGGGTTTTATTATTATGTAGTTTCTAAATACAATCTAGGTGTGAAAATCATCTCACCCAATAGAGAATAATCTCAGCAGTATTACCTCTCAGTTAGAGATAGATGTTCCAGCTGAAACCCCAAATAATCACTCCGGCAACTTCACAGCTCCCATCTGCCCCATGAAACCCCAACGTCAACCTCTAGGGATAGCGTCAGCCCTGTCTGGCACAACATTTACCCAGCATCACTCTGGCTTGGCTTGCATTAGCCTTTGGAGGCATTGCATCAACCCTCTGTGTCACCCATGCTGGCCCTCTGAGGCACTGCGTAGCTCTTGGTTACCTCCTCGTGAGCCCTAGCTGGATCTGCGTGAACCCCTAGCTAGTTTTGCATCCCTCATTCTCAACTACTACATTGATCCTCCTAGTGCTATCTCTACCTCTTTGCTTATGTATTCACTACCCCTCAGCTGCAATTTTCATCACTCTCTCGACTTCCTTAGCAAACCCAACCCCAGAAAGTCGAAATCTTGATCAACTCATTGTGTTCTCCAAGTGACCCTCAAGCCTCCTCTTATACTTTTCTCGTTGACAAATCAATGACCGAGATTAAGTCCCTAATCAAGGGCTAAGATTATATCTGGCTTGATCCATGAATTTTGGACCATTCTAACACAGTTTTAGATTAATTCACATTAATATTTTATATTCCCTAAGTTTAGTCTTAAGGACTCCATTAAAAATATTAATTATTTTCATATCTCCCAAACTATTTAGAATATGCCCAAATCCTTTCTAGGTATTGGAGATCTCATGTGCCTTAGCCTCTCCACCAAATTTCGTGGCTAGATCACATCTGATGCTACCCCAAATCTATAGTTATGCTCAGGTCTCCCTAGTGATAGACTAATAAGTCAAAGCTATTTTTTGATGTAATATCTAGTTTTTAAAGGTAATCGAATTCACTTGAAAAAAAAACAATGTTTGTGTCATTAATTTAGGTCCTAAAATGATTCTAATGTAGAATGTGTTGAATGTATATGAACATCATAGTTTAACAAGAATCTATTGAATCTGAAACTAGCTATAAAGCCACAACTTAGGTATAAGGGTATAAGGCTGAGATAAGGTTGCCTTTGATTCTTAAAAATAAAAAACATTGGCAAGTCTTTGAGGATGAATAACAAATTAAAAGAGGATGGCATAGAGTTGGAATATTACAAGCCTAAATGAATTGATATGATAACATGTCATAAAATTATATAGATAGAAAAATAATTTATTCCAAAGGGATTGGTACCTTTGGAAAAATTGTTTGATCATACTGATGTAGTTGTTATTCCACCTACCAATCTACACATAGAAGACTTGGAAGAATGTAATATTGGAACTTAAGCAAACCCAAAATTCATCTCAGATGTTGGTAAATTACCACGGTTAATAATTATCTTTCTACCAATGGTGGTTACAACCTATGGTTTTGGTAAACTATGGCATCCACCCATGGTATTTTCAAGGTGCATGAAAAAAAACAAAGTAAGTCATAATAATGGAATGAAAATCTAATCTCATGATTAGTTAGTTTTTACTATAGTAATTTATGATTTTCACTCATGGTATTCACCTATGGTTTTTGTAACCCATGGTACTTGAAATGTAATGAAAGTGAAAATATAACTTCACTATGGAGCAAGCCATGCTTTTCCTCATAATGTAGTCTCATGATATTTTTACCCATTAATAAAATAATTGAGTTCCTTTTATATTGTTTCTCTTTAATATTTCTTTTATGTATATGTGACATATTTTGTTGTCACTCTTTATGTCTCATTCCTCTAATAACGTAGATCAGTGATATCAGACCACCCTGCTCTTTATCTATTTTTATATGCATGTCCCCAACAAGGTCATTGTATAAGGAGTTGGGGCTCAAACTACTTGAGCCTTTGCAAGACCATCCTTGTCGACCCCAATCACCTTCTATGGCTAAATAAATGAAATATGAGGGAGTAAGAGATCTTATTAAAGTGTTGTTCGAGGAATACCTCATGCAACAAATGGATGAGATTATGGATAATTTTCCTAGATCCTTCTACATATGACAACAAATGATGCATCTTTGTCAAATAGTCACTTTGCAGGTGCCACCCCTTTAAGCTGCAAGTTAGTTTTGATATTTCTATATTCAATGGTTAGGTAGATGAATATTCTCTAGAAAAATGGTTAAACCTTGCTAGAAGGGAATTTTTTAAACCACAATTTTTATGATAGATAAAAATTACCTTTGTGCTCCTTAAATCCATCCCCTATGTCAAGGATTAATGGGATACTTACCACGAGAAAAAGGCCACAATGGAATCCACAATTTTTGTAGTTGCACCCACTTGGGGCTCTTTCAAGGATGTTATGAAGGAACAATGTTACTCTGTTGGAAGCTATGAAGACTAGTACATGAGATAGACCAAAATGTGATAGGAAAGGGACCAAACCATGATGGAGTTCACAAATATCTTCCATACCTTGCACCCCAAGCTAGGTATCAAAGACTTCAAGTTACATTTTTGCTCAAATACTGTGGTGGTTTGCACAGATAAATCCGAACAAAAAAGGAGTTCCTGGACATCTCTTCACTAGGCATAATGTACCTATATGTTGTTGAATTTAAGCATAAATTAAATAGAAGAAGCGATAGTTTAGATCTATAAATTACTCATGAAAGAAGCAAGGTAAAGATAGCCCCAATCTACATAAAAAAGGACAAATCTAGGATGGACCACCTAAAACAATAATGGAAAAATGAAGAAATACGTAGGAAAGTGGTGTGAATTTCATACGAGTCATTGACGTAACACCAATGAATGTCACTAAAAGTAGTCATTGATGGATGAGATGTAATCCTTAGATTCAGATTTAGGTTCCGACTTTGAATCAGATCTAGACAAGGGGAAACAAATCATTGTTGCAGAACAAAATGGCACTGTTTCTACCACCAAGGTCCAACCAAGTGAGCTTGAAGAACCAAGGCTAGGCTAAAACCACTGTCAATCCAGGAAATCCTCCATGTCAATGATAGAACATAACTAGAATCACATGCATATACCATGCATCCATAAATCAAAAAAGAAATCACACATGCAACCTGTTACCTGCAAAGAAATCATGTTGCAGCTATTGATCCACCTATTCCCTTGCACTTTCCTATTTTTCTTTGCCTTCTTTCTCCAAATCCAATGTATGCTCAAGTGCTCCAAGAATTCTCCAAGAAAACTCTAGGTGTGGAAGAGTATGAGAGAGAGACAGAATAGAAGAGAGCTCCGAGATAAAACTAACAAAAGGTTATGAATTGATCCTCATAAGCCTTTTTATCATTGAGGCCTATATTTTCTTCATTTCCCCTTAATTTTCCTTCAATTTCCTCCTCATCCAATTATGTGACCTTTCATATCCCTTTTATCCTCTTTTCCTTTATTTTCATAAATAAAATTCCAATTAATGCCACTTTTGCCTTTGTCGATTCCTTTACCAAATTCCATAGCCATTAATTAATCAACAATGATACCCATTGTTTAACAAGATAAGACGGTAATAGTGATATAGTATAATATAGGAGTGTGTCAAAATATACATCGTCCTCGATCATAGGCTGAAAAACACCTTATGATCGGCAAAAATGATAAGTACAAAAAGCAAAAATGTCATATGTGTCTACACTAGGCGATCATCCTATCACTATTGATGATCTCGATAAGAAACCACTGCACGAGCCACCTTACAAAGGAACCTCCTAAAAGTTCCTGGGACCCTAATCACATAGCGCTGAAGTCGACGAGGAATGTCATATATGCTGGTCTCTGGAATGTCTCCTGTCAAGCGCTCTAGATGGCTCTCCAATTCGGCCAAGGTCTCTGCTGATTCGTCCTGTGGGGCTGGTGCCACTGCAGCTGGTTGTTTCCTCTCGTAAGGCCAGAGAGCGGCTGGTCGCCATGGGTTTGCATCTGCATTTGAAACTTTTACTATCAATTTTGGGATGAAATAAAAACAAAAAAATTAAATTAGGAAAAATGTTGAAAATGATTTTACTTGAGTCATCCCATTGCTCTCCTGGTGGAAGAGCCATGTCTGGGTCACCATGAAAATCTACCCTAGCATAAGGAAAGTCCTGAATAGCAAAAACCTGGTTTTCCAACCATTGGAAATACTCAGGTTTGAATCGAACGATCTCTGTCCCCTCATCAGGATGACGGGCCATAACTGCAACCCATCGCATCAGTTTGGGCTCTCGAGGAAGTCCAGCTCCAACGGTGAGGTGTTGTGGGACCAACATTGGGACCCCCTCCAAACCAAAGCTCACAACTAAAGCACCATATCCAAAGGTCTTCAGTTGTCCGTTCTTGGCCCTAGTCAGTTGGCCTTTTACATTAGCCAACACAGCATCGCACCAGTTGAAAATGGTGCCTCGAAAGCAGTCAACTGCCATCCGCATCTGGGATCCAGTGGCTACGTGTAGTGCTGCACTCCCACAGAGTCTGGTAACTATAAACGCAATCACCATGAGTTCAGGATGGGATATGGTTTTGATATCTATCCCTTTGTCTCTGGTCTGGACATTGTAGTACTCTAGTCGTTGGCTATCGACAGACTGGCCACCTGCCCTAGCCCCGAATAGAGTCAAATGTTCACCTCTCTTAGGCAAACCAGTCAAAAAGTATATGTCTGTTAGCTCTATTTCGATCTGGTGGCCACCAATGAAGAAGCATTGGTCCTGTATGCTCCACCTATCTACCAGCCACTGCAGAAAGTCCACCTGGGCCCTCATGCCAGGTATGGCCCAGAATTTGTACAAGTCGCATGCCTTCAATGCATCAATCAAAGGTTGATGATTTATCACGGCAAGATCTACATCCTCATGCTCCCATTCTCACCAATCAAGCATGATGTTTACCCTACATTCAGTAAAAAGGCAAATTAGAGTATGTAAAATTGAATTTTTTGGGCGAAATTTGAGTTTGTTAGGGTTTAAAAACCTTTACGCGGGGTACGCACCCTCTCTGTTAGAGACAGTGCGTGGGCCCACACCTTGCCTTCACGGCAGGTGCAGACCCCTGACTTTTTCCCATTGCGAAAAAGTTGGGGTACACAGGTCCCCTGTGTTACACCTGCGGGCCCCCGCACGCGGGTTTTTTGACCTTAAAACTCCTAAAAAATGAAATGAAACCCTAAAAAACAATTTGAAATGGATGAAAATGAAGAGTAGGATGATGTGGATTACTTGGAGGAGACGGCGCTCGATTCCGACGAACGGATTTTCCGCAATCTTCACGGGAAGTTTCTGACCAAAAGCCCTCTTTTCTCACCCAAATCTCAAACGATAAAAATAAATTGACAAAAGCCCTTTTTATAAGTTTTTTGAATAAATAAATTGTAAATTTGTTTATGTTTCACTTTAGAAAGGTAACTTTTACAGCATTTTTATCCATTTTAAACAGGTATGAGTAATGTTTGAGTTTTTGTTCAGGATAACGGATTTTTCAGGCGAAATCAATCATTTTCGACGAAAAAAACATTAGAGTCACCTTTAAGCTCTTTTCTGACTCCTAAAATATGAAAAGATTGCTGAGTTTTTCTTTTTAAACTCGTTAAAACAGAACTAAAAATATGGTCCTCTTACAGCCCTTTTCTGACCGTAAAAACATGAAAAGATTGCCGGATTTGTGTCGTTTCAAATTCGATATTGGTCATAAAACGATGTGTCATTGATCACTTTTTTACTTTTTCAGATTAGAGGCACTAATTACAAAAAGTACTCCTTGGTCGTAAAGATCAAGTGGTTCTCTCAAGTATTATTTTATACTTTTTCGGGCTTGGGAGACACAAATTACGAAAAAGGACAACCATGGAGTTTTCTTAAGTTTTTCTTCTGACTCCCTAAAATTGAAAAACGCCGAGTTTCTCCTATACTGGACTCGTTAAATTTCGACAGTAAAGAACCTGTTCAATTACAAACAGGAACGAACCACTCCTTCTTAGGGTTCGAATTTAAACTAAGTTGGACTCACCCGAAGGGTGAGCTTATAATCAAGCATATGTTATCCTCCTCAAGCTTGTAAAAATAAAGAGGTACTTGCCAGAAATGGTGGGGGAAAAGAGAGAAAAGTGAGTCTGTTTGTCATACTTTATAACCACTCTTGAACACGACACTTTCATTCACCTGGGTTTGGAAATCCTTTACCTAACAGTTGATCAAACCATATTGAAAGTCTTCAGCCAGTTTCTGGGTATTAACTTTGGGTCAATTGTCACCAAACCATCTGTCGTGTCGCTATGTGTTCAAGAGGTCAGTGCAAATAAGCCATTCATCTGCAAAATGTCTGTCATCCATCTTGACCATCCCTGAGTCGGTCCTTGCAACTAAATTTCTTCAGCTTGATCTATGATTTCGTGTTGTGGGCTTGCCTACGACAGATCGCTTTCTATCGACTTCAACTCATTATCTAGAAAGATGATCTAGGAATCGTCAGTACCTTGAGATCTGCGTGCCTCAATGGCAGGTTTCTCGCCTTTGACGACAGTTTACATCATTGACTTTCGATCAAGGGATCCCATGACATGTTCGACATTAACACATCTTATCACATTTCATGGATTGTGCTGAGTACTTTGAGAGCCATTGTCATTATTGGTGGTTTCTCTCACGCTTGTTAACAGTTTACATCATTGACTGGTAATCAAGCGTTTTCTACCATGTTCGACTTCGACACATTCAATCGCATGGATAGAATCGTACTGTTTCGGGACGTAGAAATGAAGACCCTGGATCTAGTTTCCACCATCCAGGTTGCGAGGAAATTTGTATTCATTATATTATGGACTATTCATAAACAAGAGGGCTGCATCCATACTGTGTCCACATGTGTCTGTACTTATGATGTGTTATGAGATCATTCCTATATCAGAGCAGTAGTTAGTCTTCTAGTCAGTTTTTCAGTCTCTTAGTCAGTTTTTATCTGAGTATGGGAATGCCTACCTCAGCGATGATATGATCTCATATATATATTTTGCATTGAATGTTTTTACAGGTTCCAACCAGGCTCTCTGCAAGATGATCCTCGAAATGATAAAGCACTTCACTCTTCCTATATGATAAATGAAAAATCCTCATATACTACAGACTTCGCACTTTAGGGGGCAATCTGTTACACAAAAATATCGTCACCTTGATAATTTGCAATCGGTGTAGGTCTATCATCACCTATACCAGCTTCCTAAGCAAGTCTTAATCCTCAGGTCTTCAAAACAAGCTTGAGAAATGAGAGAAAGACATCAAAAAAGCAATGTAACTCTGGTTCCGCACTTTCTCATACTTTTGCCTGCGGGCCCGCACCTTTTGTTCAAGTTATCTACGTACTTATACGCTCTGTATGTAAAGGGGAGGGTGCATACCCATGTAAAAGTCAAAAGGGGCAATCCTTATCTTAAAGAACTCATCTTGGGTTAATTTTAGAGTTTTCTAGAAGCCTTTGTTACGTGGATTGTTCGCTCCAAGTGGTTCATGCATCCCATCATAGGAGGAACTAATCCCTTGTTGAGAGGAGCTATCCCTTTGAAGGAGGATTCTATCCCTTTAAAGGAGGAGCTGGTAACTGATCTCCATTGCACTATAAATTGAGGCA
>APFE030234800.1:0-12760 GCA_000404065.3 Pinus taeda | reverse complement strand
GGCATCGCGAAGTTGAGGGACCACAAATAGACAATTTGGACATCACCGTGCTATTGAAAACAAAGCAAATAAACATTGGGACTGATGTAGAACTGAAGTTTTCCAAGATTGGAGATTATTGGGATGACACTACTGTGGATAAGGTTTCTAGGTTACTCTGTGAATATCAGGATCTATTTCGTACCAAGTTTTCATATTTGAAGGGCATAATTAGTGATTTGGGCATTATGAATATTAGTCTGAAGCTGGACATGAAGCCTATCAAGAAAATACTGTATCTTCTTCATCGTAAATACAAGGAAAAGTTTTGCTAGGTGTTAGATAAGATTCTGGAAGTAGGCATCATAGAGCCCATTGAAGAATCTGATTGGGTGAGCCCGATGGTTGTTCAAGACAAGAAGCAGAAGGTTGAGATGAGGATTTGTGTGGATCTGCAGAAGCTTAATGATGCGTGTGTCCATGACCCATCCATGTTTTTAGATATGAAGTGTTGGACAATGTTGGAGGGTAGGAGGCCTACTCATTTACTAATGGGTTCTCTGGATACCATCAGATTAAGATCACGCTTGAGGATAGGAGAAAAATGACCTTGCGATAGAATGGGTTTGTTTTCAATACACTATAATGCTATTTGGACTCAAGAATGCACCTGCAATAGTTTCGCACATAGTCATCGCAGTGTTCAAGGAGTTCATTCATAAGTTCTTGGAAGTGTACATTGATGACTGTCTTATGATCGTATACTAATAGGTGTGATATTTCATTATTGAATTGATGAGATCTGTAATATGTTCATACCTTTCCTTTTTGCAAAGGTTTTCCATATTTTCAAAAAATCAAAAAATTAAAAAATGTAAAGAGGGTATACCCTAAAAGAAAAATCAAAGGGTAAAAAGAATAAAGCTGGTCAAAGAAGTGAAAGAAATGAACCACAAACAAAATAGACGAGGAAAGTGTGCAAGTCTAAATGCCACTACTATTTCATTTTCTGTAATAAGCAATTGTGTGCAGCTTGTTAACTTTTTCCACAATTGATGAAGAGTCAAACAACTCAAACTTGGCTCGTTCATATTTCAATTTCATGTTGTAGAATAACGAATAAAATATGACCAAACTGTTTAAACTTCGCAGATAAGTAGATAGGTAGAGTAAATAAAAAGGAGCTCAACAGTTTAATTTGAGCCCTTGGATGTAATAAGTGTAGACTTAGGTAGTCTTGCCATGTAAAAGAAAGGATGATTTGATAAGGGTTTGGAAGTCTAAGTGCACCCAAATAAAGAAGAAAAAATGTTAGGCTAAAGCCACTGGGAATTCTGCTAGATAAAGCCAAATTCAAGTTAAAAATAGTCTGTAATTGCCATAAAGAGACCTCAAACCAACTGTTTATTCCATTTTTCCCACAAGAAGTCTGAATTCTAGTTTGAATACGCAAGAACCAAATATGGAAACTCCCATAGCCCTGAATGTCGTGCCCATGAATGCACCCCATAAAGACTTAGATTATTTACCCCTGGCCAGCAAAGGTTTCCAGATAAAAGACCTATCTGGTGATGGTAACCATCTTAAAATATTCCCATGTATTTCCTCCCCATGTATGTCATGCCCATGAACGCGCCCCATAAAGACTTAGATTATTTACCCTCGTCGACAAAGATTTCTAGATAAAAGACCTGTCTAGTGATGGTAACCATCTTAAAATCTTTTGCCAAATCATAGATAGTCATCTGAATAATTCTAACCTTTTTGGACTATGGGAATCCAATCTTCCCATGTATTTGCTCCCCTCAGTTCATGTTTTCCCAGATATCATTCATCAATGTTGTGCCAACTATGACCCTATCCATAGAGTAGTTATGTCCCCATCCCAAAATGTTCCTTTTCCCATAACCGCTAAGACCATTAATGAAATGATATAGTTCCATTCCACTTAGCCCCTTGCTCCTCTTTCCGTGGGATATCTACTTGAAAAAGCTCCTCATTTTCCCAAATCAGAGATAACCCACATTTCTCGGATGTTTATGTTACCAAACTACCAACCCACTGCCCCACCTCCCTATTTGCAGACCTTTTTCACTGAAACTAGTAGACTTATTGTTGACATGATATCCATGATCATGGGATTTAATACCAGTGAATATGTTGATGATATTACTCTATTTTTGTTGTCAATATTTACTCCTGGACAACCCCCTACTGTCAAGTATGACTATGCCACTTTCATTGCCAATAAAATCCATGATCAATTCATGAGTTTGGATAGGGAAGGAGTTTTCAAATACACATCTTTTATATACCATTTTTTGTTATATCATCATCCAGACAACTTTCCTTTCCCTATCAGGAAATTGGACTCAAAAGGAAATCAAAGGCTTGTGATCTTTTGGACCTCAATCTTTCACAAAATTCTAGAGTCTCCTTACAACTATAATGAATTCATTGACTAGTTTGTACATCCAGCATCCACTCTGTTGATGGGAGTTCCCCCTCCTAGACTCCCTGGTGAGATGAAGAAGATTCTCCAACTTTCCACGCAGTACAAGATAGGTGACTGGTACCTGTAGCAAAATTACACAAAAATCAGAATGTACGGGTGTGAACTTTGCCATTTCAAGGTGCCTAAATATGTGCCCATGAGATTGTTTGCCCTAGAGTATTTTAGACAAATCATAAATGCAGACTTAGTCCATTTTTATGCTGCCAAGAAGAAGGCTCATTTAAGAATAAAGAACCACAGTTATGCTCCTGTAAACTACGACAATCTTGTCAAAGTTTTAGCAGGATTGGAAGGAATATCCTTGTAAACTATGTCCATCGGCTCATTCCCTACTCAAATTTGAGGTGTTTCCACCCCTCCTTCTCTTCCTCTGCCTTCTTATTATAGCCTTATGCAGTGGGTTGTAGAACACATCTAAACAAGGAATTTCAGTTACCTTTAGGATAATTTCTAATGTGGGGAATGCAAGAATGATTTCTGTATGTTGTGAACTTTCCCCTTTCTCAACCATCGACTTAGACTCTATAGTTTTCTTAGTTTGTAGAGGAGTGTGATATTTTGTGATTTCTTGGGCATCTGTTGTCTTAGGAGTATATTGTAGCCTTTTATTAAATTTGTCCCATTATTTCTCCAAATTGTTGCTTTTGACTTCGGCACCAATATCATTAGTTGGGTCACTTATGATGTGTTTCTCGACATACCTTCTGCTAGCTTCCAGTGTATTCTCTGTGTCCTACACTTTCCCTGTATTCTATGCTTTCCTTGTATCCACTTGAGACTCTATGCGAGAATTTGGTCCTGCATTCCTCATAGTTACATTGGGAGTAGGTTTTTCCTCAGCCCTTAACAAATGCAATGGAATTGTTTCGAGCCTTTGACTTCCGAGTTCCTGAAACTTCTTAAAATCATCATGACTCAAATTATCCTTTGCCCATTCCAATGCTTGTTTGAATTATTGAGCTGATTGTCAAAGATCCTAATAATCATTAGCCTCATTGTTAAAGGGATTAATCTTTACTGCAATAATATTGTGTGCTATTTTGTTTGGATCAAATTGCCTCAATATGGAGCATGAGGCTTTCTAGGCTTAGTGATTCCTTGGTTGCATGGTTGAATTTTTCTAATGAAAAAGAACAAAATTGAATGGGAAAGGATGGCCATAATGAATTTTTGTTATCTTTTATGGTCTTGGTTAGGTCTTTTCCCATAGTCTAGTGAGCTATTTCTCTTACTAGTGTCTTGTCAGAGACATACAAAGGGAGCACATGCGGGTTCCCTGTAATACCAAAAGCTCTGATATATGTAAACCGTTCTTCAGCAAAATACTTGCCTACTACGAGAAGGTTTGTAGTGGATTCTTTAGAAACCATGGGGACTTTCTTATTAAAAATAAATTGATGTAATGGTAAAATGAGACCATGACATATTTTATAAAAATGGGGTATATAATGGGATTCCCAAATCTATTTGTGGTTGAGATGGATGAGGTAGGGGTCTTGCAAAGTCCATTTCCAACCCCTTATTGGAAATTTAGTATAGAAACAGATGACATCCATGATATAGGCACTGAAATAAAATGGAGGAAGGTTCCCTGTGGAGGTGGATCTCTTTTGACAGTACTCAGAAATAGCAATAGCTGGGTTATCAGATAGGATAGTGGGCCAATTCATTATGTGGGAATTGACAGAAGCATTAATTAAAGGAATCCATTCTATGGAAAACTTGGTATTATTAGGTAATCCATATAACCTACATAACATAGAAGTTACATAGTTATAGGGGGTTTCCAAATAATCTACGAGATACAGACTCATTTTATCATATTTGAACTTTTTCTCTGGGACCCTCCAACCGTGGATCATCTCGAAAGGTTCTTCAATTTTCTTCGCGAAGTTGGCTACGTATGTTTTATCATATATTTCTTGAGGATAAGGTATATGATACCTTTTCTTCATGTCTTCAGCTTTGATGGACCCCATTTACTCAATCTTCGAGTTCATGAATTGCATGTCTTCAATACTGAGATTTTCGACCACCCATCTAATCATATGAGTGTATGGGAGTATTTTCTCTCTTGCTCCTGTTTTGTGAAGGAAGGAGTAAGAAACATCTTTGAATTGGACCCCCAACGGTTTTATTGAGTCATTTTTTACCTCTATGACAGTAATTTTAGGACGCTCATCTTTGAGTCTGTTGTATATGACTTCCCATGCTGTCACTCCTCATTAGTGAATATAGGTGACATCTCTGATATAACAGACTCTGTAATTCTCTACTTCTTCTACTTTTGCATTACCTTTCGCAATGACATTTCTATTGAGGCTTGCTTGAAATGAAAGAGATATATTAGCACACACAATGGAGGGAAATTAAGGAAGAGATTTCTTTGAAATGACTTTGAATCATGGGAAGATTTTACATGATATTTCAGTGTTAACTAGGGATAACTTGAAAACATCAATTCCTCTCCTTGAGGAATTAATTACTCTATCAAACCACTCATTATTACATTAGAACTCAGTAACTTCTCCACGCTTCACACTTTATTTTCACATCACAACTTTCAAACATTGCCATATAACGTTATTCGAAGTTAATGAGAAATGCGATTACGAGAATCGCAATATCACATTTCACAAATTCTTAAGGGTTGACACAATGGCATGCTCCATCAATTTGTGATTTGCGAAGTGCGATCATGTCATATCGCATTTCGGGATTTCGATGGAATGTTAACAACTGTTACATGGAAAACTTTGAGATGCAATTTGCGATAAGAGCTTCAAGCATGAGTTCCTTTTTTAAGGTTTTTAAGGCAAATTTACAGAGTTAGCATTTATTTTCAAAGGCTAAAAATTTAAAATGGTCCCCTATTTATATGTCAAATATTAATTCCTATTACTCATATAAATGGGGGGGGGGTTGTTACATAGTACAACACTGCCCCATAGGGATTTTGAATAGATGTTTATTGGGTGTACTTTTAAGGCACTCCTTGATGTTAAGGTCATTAGTTAAAAACCCATGTGTAGTCCCACCTACCTAGGACAAAAAAACTCTCCCATGCGAAAGGTTTCTGATTTATATCTATCGTTGATCCAACACCTAGGATTATGATGGGGTATTTTGGAGTTTTGTTCAGGAGAATATATTTCAACAATGTGAATAAATTCTATTAAAACAAGTGAAGGGAGGTGATAGGGTGTACATCATAAAATTTTTATTGAATACCATATTTTTGTGTGGACTCTTTCTTCTCTCTCTATGTTGATTAACTTCACTATGATTTCACCATGGTTTACTATGTTTGATGTTAAGACTGTAAAAGAAGGTAGTTTATTTTCTAAGAGAATAAATGGATAAGCTTTTCACCATTGGACATAAATTTTCTTTCTCTATTCAATGTTTTTTGCATTGTTCCATTTCTTTTAATTCAACTATGAGATTACTAATGGTGTTTCACATGTGGTCCTTTTCTCATTGTAATACTTGTCACATGTAAGGTCACACGATATGTTTATGTTAAGAAGAAGGGTGTATCTCTAAGCTATAGCATAAGTAATCTTCAAACAAGTATCATAAGGATTTCTACTTCTAATGATGGTCAACACTTAATGAAGCCAAGGTTTCAATGAACTTTTAAATTTTACATGCATGCTTTTGAATGGGAAGAATTTGAAATGATACTCATTAATGGCTGTGCCATATCAGGTTCTAATAATACTTTTGGCTTGGGGACAAAATTCCCTTGTGGGATTTTTGAGAGAACCATAATCTTTGGCTTCTTGCAATGATGGGGGCAATCTTGTAATTTCAATTCATGCAAGTAGGCTTCACTTTTTTACTCAAACTCAAATCATACATATGCCAAAACCATCAGTTATTGGTTTTACCAAGAATTCAAGCCATGATATCAAGATATTCTATCTCTATTACGTGTTTATGCATAAACTAACAATGGAAGAAACATAACTATTTTAAAAGCTAGGATTACTTTTGATTTGGCAATTGAATGGAACTTATTTTTATAATAATTAGATAGCTAACCTAATTTTTATAATGAATACTATATTAAGGGAATTCAAAATGCAAATGTAATCAATTATGGAGCTTCTTGGTTTGGTCGATAGTTTCTCCACATGGACAAGACAACATTAATATTAATATTGTTTGTGAATAGAAATAGTATTAAAAATCATATATCTTATTTATTGATATATCTAAATACAATCCAAAATATTAAGATCTAACATTATGAAACAAATATTTTATGCATAACTCAATATGGTCAACCTATTCCCATTGTTATACAAATCTTAAAACTAGAATTAAATGTTGACAATAAGAGAGAATGTGCACAACTTTTAAATTAACATATTTAACTAAGACAACAATATCAATTACTAGGGATGAAAACCTATTATTATTAGTTATATAGTCATGTCACTTTACTCATTTTGGATCTACACCTCCTCAAGATAGAAGGACAAAATTTCTTTTTGATTTTATAATAAGTAAATAACTTTCTAGCCATAATAAATAATCCTATAACATTGAGAACCATCATTCATTTTTGAAAGTAGTTAATAACTAATATTATAATTTCTCAATATGCCTATGAATACAATATTTTATATTATATACAATATCAAATAACATAACAACACCACAAGAATAAATGGCATACCCTTTGTCATATTTTTCCTCTTCACGATCTACTTCTATATCATGAAAGTTTTTAAATCTTCCTTGTGTATTGACTCCTCTACACTATAAATATATTTAATATGTTTTTCATGGATTTGAAGAAAAGCTTTCTAGATGGCTTCCATTAATACTCATATTATGAAAATGGTGGATTTATTATTTATTTTCACACACCTAAATGATATTCCCTTGATTGTTATGCGCTTGACTTTCTTCATAGATTGAGGGGTTTCTTCCATGGATACACCTTCATATTAATATTTAGGATCAAGAGTTCAAAATATTATTACATCCTATTGTATATTCATTAAAGCCTTAGGTTTCAAGGGTTCCTTCACATCCTTGTTATCCTCATTAAATGAATATTCAAAATGATCATAAATTCATATCCATATGAAAGAAAATTACATAGATTTTTTTTTTTTTTTTTTTTTAGCCCTTAAGAAAAGCATCCCATTTAAATGATTACTCATACAATATCCATTTTCCAAGATACCATTGAATAATATATTTTAACTCCTCATATATACCATAACTTTACTTTGGATGAGTAATAGATATATTACAATAGAATTATTATTTGGCATCATATCTATTAGATTTGAAAATAAATTCCCCTTACATTAAATTACTAATCATGTAACAATTACTTGTTTCATTGATGCTCATTTAGTTGAGAGTTCTATAATAAACAAGAAAAAAATTTGATTTGTACCAATGCATAGTCATGCTTACCCTATCATCCACCTTATCAGCCTTTCATAAACAATTTGAACTCCATATGTTATGTTATGGGATCAAATCCCATATATCATGGAATCAAATCCGGATTAGTGGAATCACTAAATGAGTTCTTCAATTCAATAAGGAATGGAGGCCAACATATTAGAGAATTGGCCTTTGTCTTTTAATAGAGTCACTCTTTGTTGTTTTAAAGAATTGTCATTCACATTGTGTTAAGTAATTTAGGTTATTGTTCTAAAATTGAAAAAGTAATAATAAATCAAAGCTAATCGCAACAACATAGTAAAATGCAGAAATTTAAATAAACTAGGTAACACAGTAAAATAGTAAAATGCAGGAGTTAAAATAAATACGAAAAGAAAAAAGCAGTTTTTCTTTTTTTAAGGACATTGGGTAGACGAATCTTAAATATTTTGGAAATGGTTGTTCAATAAAGGAGGCCCATATATCTGTTGAAAGAGTACGTATATATGTGAAATGATTGTTCAGTTAAAAAATAAAATAAACAGTGATTCAATCAAAGAGGCCAATATAACCGTTAAAAGAAACCCTATGAGAAACCCTATATACACTGTTGGTAAATTTCCGAGGATATCCATATAATGCTTTTATTATTCAAAAACAAGTAATAGTTAACCATAATGAACACAACATAGCTAAAAGATAGTAACATTAATTTTTAAAATTTTCACTCATCTGGAAGAAATAGGAGATTTGTCGTGGAACGGTTATTCAAGAAAAGAGGTCGATATATCCGTTAAATAAATGTTACAATAGCCAACCGGTGTCAGTCCGACAATTCCATTTCTAATTTTGACATCGGTTACTTCATGATTAGAAATGTTACAATAGCCAACCGGTGTCAGTCCGACAATTCCATTTCTAATTTTGACATCGGTTACTTCATCATTATATTCTACCTAGGGCATGTGAAACTTATTCTAAATTTAGAAAAGTAATGGTTAAATCAAATATCATAAAACGCACTGATTAATAGAAACTGAAAAACCGAAATCATGAATCGAAATTAAAATAAAGAAAAACATGATTGTTTTATGCCTGTCTTTTTAAAAAGACCAATTTTAAATTCTCTCCCATTTGTGGAAGAGACAGATTTGCCTCTGAAACCGTTATTCAAAAAAGGAGGCCAATATATCCGTTGAGAGAAACCCTACATATATGTATCGAAGGTCGCAGAAATTTCCGATTTACTTCTTCCTTGTCATGAACCTCTGCTCTCGCCGGATGTGTCTATGTGTGGTCTCATCTGGTATGTTTATGCGTGTCTTGTGGGTCTAGTATATGTACTTGGGCATCTCAGTCTGTGTGCTTGTGCGTGTGCCTGTGACATGTCTGTCATGTAAGTGAGTATGTGCAAAGTCAATCATGTTATATAAGGAGGCAATTGGATCATCCTAGCTTCAGAGGAAAGGCGGTTAAGTTCTCTGGGTCTTTTAATTTCAGGTATATATTATATTGATTCATTTGTGCTGTGTTTCTATCTACTTTGATAGATGCAGTAGTTTTTTTAATTCATTTCAGCCATTGCAATGTATTTCCATGCATATCAAAACACTTCCGAAGGGACCGGTTCCATTATTTTATGTTGTATTGTTGCGATAGATAGGAACCTCCCATTGAAGAGTCGGTTACGCTCCTCCTACATTCCTCTGATCTCTGCTGTCAATTCCAGCGATCCCATTCATTTCCATTTTCTTTTTGTTAACTTCTTGTGCCCTATAATGACAGAAACTGAGGTTTCCTCAGCTCAAACCACACCAAGGACAGGGCATATTCTTTGAAGTTTTCAGTGTATTTTCAGTTGGTTTTTCAGCCACATCATCATTCCATCCACTTGTGTACCCTGATGTAGTTTCATGTAATTCCTCTGCTGTTTAGTTTCATTTAGTTTCTTATGTTTGCGTATAACAAATGGAATTTATTTTATTTCCTCGAAAATTAGTGAAGGAATTGTTTTCTGTTGCATAGTTATGATAGATAGGAACCTCACATTGAAGAGTCGGCTATGGTTTACTCACTGCTCCTCCTCAATAACTCGCAGGGCTTCAATTACAGGTACATTTCCTCTGATCTCTGAAACCCTAGTCCTATTTCAGTTTTCTTTATGTTAATTTTTGCAGCATTGTAATGCCTGAAATCAAGACTTCTATGATTTTTCTTTCTCTTAATTTTCTGAAATTATTTTCTATTAGTTATCAATCCAGCCAATAATTAATTTCCTGAGGTAATTAATTTTCTGAAAGTATTTTCTATTGGTTATTAAATTATCCCATCCTTCCGTTGATTGCTTAATTTCTCCACTCATAACTATAGTTCCTGCTCATCCAATCACTATTCCATTCTATTCAGATTATTCCATCCATGCGTGTCGTGATTATTAAACCATTGTAGTTTCCCCATTAATTGAAATTGTTGTATTTTCATTTGCAGGTACATTTAAACCTTCCAATGTGTTCAATATTTTGTTTCTCCACGACTTCAATTTTTTGTGGTGTAGATGTAATTCCTCTATAGTTTATCTTTATTTAAATTAGGTGCAGTTTCATGTCAGTTATAAAAACCAGATGCCATAATCTTGGCCCTCGAAATCCATTTTTCAGGGCTTCCCTTCTCTTATAATTCTCTCGGACGATGTGGTTTATATTAAATTGCTTTAACGACTCTGAGCTGCGCTTTTACATCTTCTAAATACATTGTTCATTAATATCTCATAAGTTCTTATATTAAATTTTGTTTTAAATATTTTATTATTATAATTATTAATATATATAATTTATTTTAAATAGTTATTTTATATTGCTTAATGTTTTTATTAATATTAACTGAATGGATAGGTTCGATTATTTTGTTGTTGTTATGTTTTACTCAATGTTCAGGTATATTTATTCTGATCTTTGTTTTCAAAGCAAACTCTAGTCTTTTCATTTTAGTTTTGTTTTTAGTCTTCTCTGTTAATTTTTTTCCTGTGTTTTTTTAATATTTTTTATTGATTATCAATCCGTCGGATTGTTATGGTTCAAATTATCCCATCCATCCATTCTTTGGATAGTTTCTCCTTTCATTACTTAGATTCTCTGTTCATTACTTAGTTCCTACTCATCTAATTACTTAGTTCCTACTCATCTAATTACTTAGTCCATGTGCACGTAAGTTTATACCTTCCAGTGTCGTTAACTTTCATTTCTCTAGTTTCCATGTAATTCTTTTGTAGTTTAGCTTTATTTAAATGAGTCTCTCTGTCACGCCTCCAACTCTTTTTTTCTTAAGTTGAGTGGGTGTAAGGTTTGCCTACGGTCGGCTCGTAGGTTAGTTTTCCCAGCTCTCCATATAAACTCGCAACGCTCTCCTCATAACCGTGGGTTTTGTCCACCGCGCCTCCGTATGTTGGAGGGCTCGCATAATACTTAGTCACATTTTATCGCGTGAGGGGCGCGCACCCGTGCCGGAGCTGCGAGGCATTACATCCTCCCCCACTGGAAATCATTGTGTCCCTCGACAATCCTGCACATCTAAGTACTCTCTGCTCAAATCTCGCAATCTTCCTCTTCCACTTCCAAAGTGAGTCCTCCGATTCCCAACTCTCCTCTTCCGGTGCTCCCTTCCATCTGACAAGCTACTCCCGTTTCTGGTGGCAACCAATCCCTATAGTCCGATAACTCAATATCTTCTCCAACTCCAAGCGTGGTTTGTCCACTATCCCAGCTGGTCCTCTCGGTGGTTCAACTCTCTCTAGATGGTCTGAGTCAAGTCTGCATCTCTTCAACTGACTAACATGAAAAACTGGATGCTTCATGTGCATATGGTGCGGAAGATCCAACTTGTAATCAACCTCCCCCACTGGCTTCTTCACCCGAAATGGTCCCTCATACTTCCGTGTCAGTTTGGCGGCCGTCCCCTTGGCTGGCTGAAACTCCTCCCAAGTAATCCTGAGAAACACCATATCTCCCACACTGAAGTGTACATCCCATCTTCACCTATAAGCATACTTCTTCATCCTCCTTGTAGCATCATGCAAGTGCAACCATGCCAACTCCAAGGTCTCCTCCCAAGCCTTCATGAACCTCTTTGCATGAGGACTCCTCAAAAAACCTGTGGTCTCAACGGTGTGCAGAGCAACTAGCATCTGCCCATTCACCAACTCAAATGGACTGTACCCCGTCACAGAACTCTTTTGAATATTGTAGCTGAATTGAGCAATATCCAAGAGTTCACGCCATTTCTTCTGATCAACCGTCACATAATGTATCAAGTAGTCCTCTAGCAATGCGTTGATACGCTTGGTCTGCCCATCTATCTGCGGATGGTAACTCAAACTCATCAACAACTCTGTCCCAACTAACTTGAACAATGTGGTCCAAAATCTCCCTGTAAATCGTCGATCTCTATCCAACACGATACTCAACGGGATCCCCCAATACTTCACCACATTCTTAAAGAAAAATTCGGCAGATCGACCACGACCATGATCCCATTATACCCCTGCACCTGTGGTAATTTAGTGATGAAGTCCATCGAGACACTCATCCATGGCCTCTCTGGAATCGGTAAAGGCTGCAACAGTCCTCCTTGCCTCTGTGTATTCGGTTTGTCTTGTTGACAAATGATGCACGTATGTACATACTCCTCCATATCCTCCCGCATCTTCTCCCAAAAGAACCCCCTCTCTAAAAATGCCAAAGAACGACGCTACCCTGGGTGGCCAGCCCACGGAGAATTGTGGCACTCCTTCAAAAGGTGCCTCATGAGACCAGATGACTTTGGAACATACAGTCGGCTTCCAAAGAATAAGTAACC